>VUQS01008824.1:6061-16061 GCA_015108495.1 Heterochromis multidens
AAAAAAAGGAAAAAAATATTTTTTTTTTTTTTTTTTTTTTTTACCTGTTCTGGTTCCACTTTAGCCTCATTTAGTGTCTTATTCACCGCATGGGATTTTTAAATAAAGCCATTTCCCAGTATACTGTTTCCAAAATCTTACAAATAATGCATACATCATTGCCTGGGGTTATTTAAAAGTATATATTGACATATATTTCCCCAAGGATTTGGGTATAAATCTAGACCTACAGCTATCAGCATACTTATTAACTGATTAAATGATGTGCCACTCTAACCAGTGTCATGCCATAATTATTTAGTTGTGATTTTTTACATTTAAAAATAAAAATAAAACAGAAACAGAAATTTGATGATATAAATATATGCATTAAGAATAAAAATGAAAGAAACCCGTTTTCTGCCTCTTACCCCGCGGTCTAGATGACAAGGGCAGTATTCGAGAGACATGATCTCTCCTGCCGGTCATAGGTTTGCCCCGAGGTTCCCGTCAGGCAGGACACACCCGAAAGTCCTAGCCAAGGAGACACCCAGGAACCTTCCTAGTCAGATGCCCAAACCACCTCATCTGGCTTGTTTTGATGTGGAAGAGTAGCAGCTTTACTCTGAGCCTCTGCCCCGTGACCAAGATCCTCACCCTGTCTCTAAGGGGCAACCCAAACACCCACGGAGGATGCTCTTTTCCACCGCTTGTATCCGCAATCACATTCTTTAGGTCACTACCCAAAGATCGTGACCATAAGTGAAGGTAGGAATGCAGATCAACTGGCAAAATTAGAGAAAATTTTATCCAAGTGGTCAGTTCTTCAAAATAACTGAACTGCAGTTGTTTTCTTGAAGCATGAAAAGAGGTCAAAACCCCTTTTAGCCACCCCATAATACCAGTGGAAAAACTAAGTAGCAACCTCCAGGGTTGGAAAATCAAGCCAATGCAGTAGTGACGAAAGTGCAGTTCTTAGAGTGACCACTCAGGTCAGTCCCCATAGACTGTCATGTTAAAATAGCCAAATTAAAAAAACAAAAAAAAAAAAACAATTTTGGACAATTTCCCCCTATAAAATTTTATATCTGACCCGTGTGGATTTGTTAAAGCTTCAAGTGGGACGTAGTTGTTTTGATTGACAGGTGTGCTGACACAGGCAGCTGTAGCTGATCGGTGTTTATAAGGCCTCATCTTCTCAAACCTGCAACTGAACCTGCCAGTGTTTATGCTTTTCATGCCTTTAGGAGCATTTCAATGGAATTATCTGACAAATATTAAGGCTTGCTTGCCATCTAGGAAGGCTGTGCTTCAGCTTTGGTGAGTGAAATTCGTGTATTTTATTAGACTCTTACTCAACACTAATTAGCAGATATCTGTGTCTGTACATTGCTCCTGTGCTCCTGTATTTAACAGTGTTTCAAACAGTTCGGCAAATACCAGCAAATACACAAACTGTTATCAAACTCCACACTCGAGTTTGACACACAATATTTGCCTGAAAATGTGAATGTGTGATAACTTCACTCTCAGATATGAAGAATATGATATGAAGATATGAAGATATGAAGAAGGATGTAGGAGAGAGAGAGGACATGAGAGGAAATGAGATTATTCTGAAGGGTTAAGAGCCAGATTTACTGTTGGTATTTACAAAGAGAGCGCAGTGACAAGATTGCGTGTAAGAGGTGGGAACTCAGAGATTTTTGCATCTGACCTTGTTACATATGTATTTGTGGGAGTTCCTTTCTCAAGGCACAAAATATAGGGAGGAGAATATTTAAATGAAGTGTGCAAACAATTTATTGCTAATTGCACCAATATTTAACGTGGGGAAAAAAAGCATGTCTTATTTTTTGTGCTTTTTTGTGCTTGATATTGAAATGAACTGACTGTGCCTGTGTTTAGAAAACAGCGCAACTTTTGTAAATCACCGGGAAAATGAACCACACCTATGAGCGCTATTTGAGGATTATGCACACACATTATTTTGCCCCGTTTAGTAAATCTGTCCCTAAGACTGATCAGAAAGTGGTATTTGCTAAACTGGAAATTTAAAGCCTGTGATGTCTCAGAGTTTTCTTTGTAAATCAAACAGGATCTGCATATGATGTGCTGCTGAATTTTTCTGGTTATTTCCTACTGTCAAAAACAGAATGATAATAATTTTGTGTTATTCAAAGATTCTCTAGGACAATAAGTACAAGCTGAACTTGGTGTTCAGTACAAGTGTGGCCAGTTTAAGCTGAAGATCCCCTTTGGTATTGCTCACCAAATTCCACCTTTATACATGTGGTTGGAAAGCAAGAACATCTTTCTTATATATTGTAGAAAGCAGCTAGCAGAATCCACAAGGAGCAGTAAACCTCAGAGTGGGAGTGCATGAGAGCAATGAGAAGAGTCAGTTTTCCCCGCTGCTGCTCTGCTACACCTCTTCATGTAACCTACATGTGTGAGCTACATGCCCAAGGGTTGTTTGGTTTGGGTAATACAAAAACAGCCCAGCAAGTTGTTGTGCATATTACTATTAAAGTGCAGTAGTCTTGTAATGTAATACAAGTTACTTTTAAAGAAACATCACCCAAACTGCAACTGAGTTACTATACAAATAGCTACAAATGTTGCTGTAAATAGTTTTGCTTCTTTAGAAATGAAACTTAAAGATGAAGAAAAGGTGGGGGGGGTGGGGGCAGGAGCATGGCATTGTGGAAAATTGGAACATTGCTTATGTGAAACCACTGTACTCAGGCATCATGCACATGTTTACAGTCACCCTAATCAATCAAAAATATTCAAAGTATCTGTGAGTCGCAATGGGGCTGAAAACCTTTTTGGTCTAAATTAAAAATAAGTCACTGTCCATCACAGAGAGGTTGGATAATTTCTGTCTAAATTTAGGTAATGTAATTTCAGCCATTTTAGATCATTTCCCGGTCCTTTCGGCATTCATAATACAGCGTGCACAGCGCATATTCAAAGAAGGCGATTGATTTACAAAACGTCATTATGCAGACAGGCAGAAGTTAACTTTGTTACAGCAGAGCACTTTAACAGGACACGCAACCGGGGGTTGGTCTGCTTGCTCCCTGCTGCCAGCGAGAGATTAATGAGAGGAGGGAGGGACAAATAACAGAAAACACTTTCAATTCTCTGTACCTGCTATCCCCACTGGAGCCTGTACTTAAAGCAAAGCTAGGTGAACTGTTGTGACTGTGTGATATGGATCACTGCTCCTGGGAGACAGTGCTGAAGCCTGCAGGTGGAGGTTTGCGGCAGCACCACACTGGGCTGTAGAACCTAAAACCTCCACTTTATAGACTCCCAGGAGGGGCCTAAGTGAGGCCAGCACTGCCAACAGCTCCAACCCAGAGGGGGAGCTTGACCTTCCTCTCCAGTCAAACCACTAGCACTCACCAACTCCCATAAAGCTCCCTGTCAGATGTTGTTTATTCATGATTGGTTGTTTGTTGGATGCAAATTACATCAGGAAATTTGGCAAGGCCATAATTGTTTCTGAATTTGAAGTTGGAGCTGCTGTCATTTTTAGAATATAGAAAAAATGTGAGCCTGTGTTTTTGACCTTGCTCTGTATTCAATAGTTTTGGTTTTATTTACCCATGTTTTCAGAATCTTTTCCCTAATAAAAGAGATCCAGACATACTGCCTCCACCCAAACCGTCATTATTAAATTATTTATCAAACGTCTTAGTGTGCCCCCGAGGAATTGAACTGAATAGGACTAAAAATAACATGTTAGACCTGAAAGTTTCTTAGGAAAAAAACAAAACAAAACAAGAAATATTTTTTTGAAACACTCTCAGCTACAAAATATGAAATGTAGTTTTCTGACTGCTGCAGTATTATTAATAATTTGAAAACCTGCTCTCTGGGCCACCCTTTGTCAAAGTAACCTTTCAACTGCACTTATTAGGTTATGTTCTCTTGGGAAAGGGAAAAAAAAAACATATTTCTGACTTTAAGTTGCTCCAGGACAGTAAGAAAGAAAGAAAGTAAATTATTAACAGGTTAAGATACCAATATTAAATAATACAATATATTACAATAGTTCTAATTTTACAAATATTACAATAGCTCTAATTTACAATAACTCAATATATACACATACTAATATATTACAGAATAGTGAATTGAGGTTCCCTCTTATCATACTGCCCTTATAATACTAAAGATGTACAGTTGTTGCAGTGTATACTTGTGCTTTAGATGGAGGAGTTGTACAGGGAGAGCCACAGGCAGGAATGATCTCCTGTGTCGTTCAGTGGCACACCTGGGCAATCTCAGTCTCTCACTGAACGTGCTCCTGTGACTGGCCAGCACGTCATGGAGTGGGTGGGAGGTATTGTCCAGCATTGTCCTTGATTTTGACAACATCCGCCTTTCCGACACCACCTTTAGAGAGTCCAGCTCCATCCCCACAACGTTACTGGTCTTGAGGATCAGTTTGTTAAGTCTGTTGGCATCCGCTACCCTCAGCCTGCTGCCCCAGCATGCAACAGCATAGAGTATGGCACTGGCCACAACAGACTCATAGAAAATCCTGAGCATTGTCCGACAGATGTTAAAAGACCTCAGCCGCCTCAGAAAATAGAGATGGCTCTGGCTCTTCCTGTATATTGCAGTTGTGTTTTTAACCCAGTTTATTGTCAATGTGTACTCCGAGGTATTTATAGTCCTCCACTATGTCCACATCGACCCCCTGGATTGAAACAGGGGTCCCTGGTTTTCTGGTCCTTCTAAAGTCCACAATCATTTCCTTGGTCTTTGTCACGTTCAGCTGTAGATGATTCTGCTCACACCATGTGACAAAGGAATCCACCACAGCCCGGTACTCCGTCTCATCAGCCCCACTGATGCATCCAACCACTGCAGAGTCATCAGAAAACTTCTGAAAGTTAAAGTTTGGTTCAGTACTGCCAGAACTGCTGGTTCAGTCTTGTCAAAACAGTAACTACTGTTGCTGCTTTTTTTTCTGTTGCTGTGTATGACGGCAAAGACCTATATTTTTGTAGAGAGCATGCTCACTTTAGCATCCTAAACAGTCCCTGTCAGTCAAAAAAATTTCTTAATTTTTGCCACAATGGTTTTTTTAATAAGCCAAAAAGCTCCCACAGAATGTGTACATATCTCTCTGCCTGCATGTCATCTCCTGCAGCTTCTAACAGCTTAGAATACCTTTGGAACTCTCTTGAATATCAGCAGAGATTGGATTAATTTCCTAAGGCTGAAAACTTGGATCGGATACGCACCACTAATAAGTTTTTGGCAAGGAAGGAATGCTTTCCTTCCCTCTGAAACTTGATAAATCTTTGTGTGTTGTCACAGTTAGATGTAAAGGAAAAATACTGGAGTTGTTTGGTGGCAGACCAAGATGGGACCAACTTTCTTTTTTACTCACTCATGTCCATGCACCCAAACACAGATCACATTTTGCAATAATTTTGGACCCACAAATGCACAGGCTAAATTTGCCATCAGCAGAGATTAACTTAATAGCAAAAGGCCTTGGAGGATGAATCCTGAATCCTATGAGATTGTAGGCTGTATATACAGATGGATGCTGTCACTGTGGAGTCACTCGTTAGTTATTGAAATCCAGTTGTGAAGCCTCAAGCTTAGTCCTGGTGTTTTGAAAGTAGAGTAAAAAAAAATGTGATAAAGCAGGGTATGCTTTAGGTAGTTTGCCTAAGGGGGAAAATCATCTACAAAGAAAACATCATGTTATACTCAATAGGACTTGAAACTATAACTGAGGCCATGAACTCGCTGGGAAAGTGTGTACTGAGGTCATAAATCAAGAGAATAGAGAGCCATGACCAACAGGGAACTCCCTGCTGGTCAGTAGAAAGGATACAGGCTTAAAGGACTTTAGCACTGGCTTCACTTTCCAGAAGCAGAAGTGATATCCATTACCTGAAACCATTACCAGCCCATTTTCATTCCCAGGGGGTCCAATACTGCTGTTTTATCAAAGCCCACTGGCATCTCTGATACATGCCCACTGTGTTTAACGCTGGTGCAATGATGCACTGGTGGTCCTAAGATTGGGTCCACATGAGGATGCAGGTGGGGTGATAGGCTGCATAAACCACAAGACTCTACCAGCTGTTAATGCCCTTGTTTTGTGTGTGTTTTTTCTTTTTAAACTAACCTCGTTAGTTAAGTTCTGAAAAAGATTGTGGCTTGGGCTAAAATACGTCAGTTCTCAAGATTAACCTGCAAAATGATGCGGGAGGCTAGCCAGACCA
Source organism: Heterochromis multidens (assembly GCA_015108495.1). Taxonomy (NCBI): domain Eukaryota; kingdom Metazoa; phylum Chordata; class Actinopteri; order Cichliformes; family Cichlidae; genus Heterochromis; species Heterochromis multidens. Next base: position 12,307 of record VUQS01008824.1, read on the forward strand.
TCAGCTGGTCCTGATCTTAATGTGAAAGAGATGAGTGAGTCCAGGCTGCTGTTACCAGTCCTTTATGTGATGACCTATACTGTGTTATAATTGTAAAGGCTTGTAATATACAGAGCAGAGCAGAGGAGATGACCCCAACGCTCCCCCAAGATGTTTACCTTCTCCTGTAATCTGTGAGAGGAGTACCACCCATATTTATGGCTCAGAGACAAACACAGACAGATAAACACACACCCAGCTCACAGATTCACACATCGATACACACACACACACACACACACACACACACACAAACACACAGAGCTGAGCTAAATTCGGCCTGTCATATAAAGAGCTGTGGTGCTTGTTGTTGTGCTGGTTTATGGGACAGAGTGATTTGGGCCAGAGCAGTGCGGTGGCAGCTGGAGAGTCTTCAGTCCGCCTTAAAACAGTGTCATTTTCTATTAACCTCTGGGTGAGGCTATTTAAGGTGTCCTGGAAGCAAATAACCATTATTGTTTGTATTTTTCTTCAGCCCATAGTTGTGGCTGACATTTCTCCCTCATTCAATGTGCCCTTTCTAGTAAACACTGGTTTGCTGCATTTAGCACTAAATTGAATTTTCACTGTCCTTGCTGATGAGTGTAGTACTAGAGTGATTTTTGATTGTATTACAGGTGGATGAGTGTGCATGCTTTTCATTGCATTGTGAGAATGCTTAAGGGCACATGAGTTATACTGGACAAGATGCATAGCACTGGAGCAAACTTTTTTTAGTGCCATTAAAACAGTTTAACTGCACATTGCATGTTTTTTTTCCCATCTACTTCTGTACTTCCTTTTCTTCATCCATCCATCCAATTTTCTTACACTTTGGGTAAAGGGCAACTGGAGCAGTAGTCTATGCATAGATGCCTAGACCTTCTACGCCCCGCCCACTATCTTCTGGAGCTTTACTGAGGCAATCCCAAGCTAGCGGAGAGAAATCACCTCTTAGTTATCCTAGTCTGTCCTGAGGTTTCCTACTGGTTGGCCATAACCGAAACACCTCACTTAAGAGTTATCCAAGTCAGATTCCTGAACCACCTGAACTGGCTAGTTGGAGCAACAGTTCTTTTCTGAGGACCTACTGAGTGTTTGAGCTCCTCACCCATCTTTGAGGGTGCGCCCAGAAATCCTTCAAAGGAAGGTCATTTCCAGTGCTACCTGATCCCAGTCATCATTGGGGTTGCTGGAATAGCTCACTGGGTTGAGTGGGTGACCCATATGCTGTAAGGCTATTGGAGTGGCTGGAGTCTTCAGCTGTCCTGTCTGAATAAAGGATAAAAAGCCCCCCCCCAAAAAAAATAGAAATTCATAGTCATCATCAGTGATGTAAATCTGACCCTCTGCTTAAGAGACAAACTAAAAGTTTGTTTTTGATGTGTCTCAGTAAAAATGTATAACTTTTTGTGCCCTGATTGCCAGGAGTTGGAAGTGGAATTTTCAAAAGCCAAAAATCATTTATACTTAGACCTCTCATTTATTATTTCAGTCACTGCCCACAGCTTGTGGCCATATTTGAGGGTAAGAGTGACCATTCAAATGACAGCTGTGCCTTGAGGCTCAGCTCACTTTTGATCCACTTGTCAATCTCACATTCCTTTTGTTCCTAACTTCAGAGCAAGACCCCAAGGTAGTTAAACTCCTCTTTTAAACTCCCCAGCCCAGAGCAGACAATCCACCCTTTTCTGATTGAGAACCATGGCCTCGGAGTTGAAGGTGCAAACTTCTTACCCCTGCCAGTTCACATTCAACTGAACCACACCACCTGGAGCTCACCACTCAGTGAAGCGAACAGGACCATATCATATGCAAATTGTACAGATGTGAGACCACTGAAAGTGTAACCAGCCGCTCTTTTGCTGCCTTAGAAATTCTGTCCATAAAAATTATAAACAGAATGAGTCTAGTCCATACAAACCAAGCTCTTGCTACGGTTGCAAATGGACTACATAGATAGTCAGATGACAACATTATGGAACAAGAATTCAGTGATTTGGTGCTTTAATTTGCGATATTTTTGATATGAACCTGACCTAGATGTGGATTTAATAATTAAACTCAATCTTTCTCAAGGTTTTGATCCAAAGTGAAAGATTGTTGCACAAAAATGCTCTACAACATTCTAGTTTATGGGCAGCCTAGCTATTAACCTTTCAACTTAAAAAAAAATAATAATAATTTCAATTTATACCACATACATTTTTCAGATATTTTCTTTCACGAGGCAACATTTTTTCTAAAAGCAGGTCTTCAAATTTTTAAACTTTTTAAGTGATTTTTCTCCTGAAAACCTGTGCAATTATAACTATTTTTCAGTAGGTAAAAAAGGACAGGCTACAATATGAGACCATTTTCTCTTTGCAGATAGCATTTTAGTCATAATGCATTTGAAGATAAACATTCCTGGGTCTGCTGTGAACTGCTGGTGATAGTGACAGGAGTAAGAGCCGTAATTTTCCCTCTGATTGCAGCCTGCCTTCCTCCGAGTAGCATTGATAAGCTTTTTCATGGGTTTCACTCATGGAAAAAAGGTGTGGGCAGAGAGAAATCAAAAAAAGAGAAGATGGAGGGGCGGAGGAGGAGCAGCTAATGGAAAGATGATCATGACTGAGGCCTTTGACTACAGATAAAAGAAAGAACAAATTTATTTGTTTTTTCACTGTTTGTCCATCTATAATTTTACCATTATATTGGATAGGGATATTAATATCACAGACTACAATACTTGCTTCATACGGCCACAGCTATAGCTGTTATACCCACACCTTCTAACCCTAAATAATAAAATTTTGCTCAAGCTACAAAACCCTGAATAATGCTTGGTTGTATAATAATTCTATACTGTTCATGTGTTTGTAATGTATACACATATAAACGATGGACATAGCTATTGTAATTTTCAGGTTTAATGCCTCCACTTTAGTATTACAGCCATCGCCAGCTTATTTTTCAGGGCCAGAAGTAACCATATTTGGACGAGAAGGCACAGAACCACCAGAGAACATCTAATATAATTGAGAACTCCCACTCTCTGAACTCCTTGTTCCATAGGGGGCGCTCTCGAGATGAATGGGGCCAGATGGAGCTGAAGCCCAAAAATGTTCATTTCTGAGTGTAAACATTTTTCTCCTGGAAATGTTCATCATGTTTTTGGTAGAAGGGGCTGACAATAGACATAGTTCTGTTTATAGATTTTTTTATAAGTTTCAAAAGCAGTATTAGGGTCAACACACACACCATGGGTCACTTTAGGGTATCCGCCATTTTGATTTGAGGCATGAAGCCTCCTGAAAGCAGTTACCTCTGACCACCACAACCAGCTGCTTCTCTAGAAACATGGAAGTTTCCATTGTGCTTTAGTTAATATTTGGAAACAGGCGCCATTAAAGGAAGGTGTCCTGTCCAAAATCCTTAGCGGACCAATCAGCATGCATTATGAGAATGCTAGCATTTAATGGGCAAAAGTGCTGCTTGTACAGGATCATCTAATTGTTGGGGTTTTCTCCATAACATTGTGGGCTCTTTCCCTTGAAATATAAAGCCCCTTGTTGTGAGGCTATATGTGAGGACTCTCTGGCCATCACCACCTGCTGTGCCAGTTTCTGTTGAATGGGATAGGAAGTGAAGTGGCTCTCCTAGATTGGCTAGCTCGCTTGGTTAGTAGGCTGCATCCACAGACAGCACATGTGCATCAGACAGATGTGTATCTGCTCGTTAGTGTTAATTAGTGC
>VUQS01008829.1:5182-17824 GCA_015108495.1 Heterochromis multidens
TTTTTTAATTCATAGGTCAGTGTTAAGTGGTTTAACAAACAAATGACTACATTTGAAACCCAAACAATGTTTGAGAACTAATCCAACACTCCAGTTTTCCATCTCTATAGAGTAGTTCACTCAAGTGGCCCAAAATTATTAACTCTGAAGTTTTACTCACACTGTACAGTGCATATTTTATAAACCTCTGAGGTGGAGCAAAAACAAAAATATTCCAGAAGCCCTGTGGTTGTCACAATTTGGGTGTGAGGACCCAAATGCAGGCAGACTGAGGTGAACTAAAAGCGAGCCGTTTATTGAAGGCTGATGGCAGGTTCATACAAACACAAAACATAAAGTACAAAGGAAATCAAAAACTTAAACACACACTAGGCGCAGGAACATAAACAGGCACTGAACCAGAACTGACACCCTGACCAGGGACAAGGGGTGACAGAGGGTATATATACACACAGAAGGGTAATTAGGGGAGTGGGAACAGCTGGGGAAAATGACACACAGCTGAACTAAATCACAGGAGACAAGACAAAGGAAGCAAAACTAAAGGCAAATCACAGGGAACAAACTCTCAAAATAAAACAGGATATGTGATAACTAAACAGGGAAAACAGACACATGAATAAACTTAACACAAGAGGAAGGAATGCTGGAAGAAGAATCAAACTTAAATAACTAGAAACTGAGAACTAAATACACTAAGGAATACATGAGTAAATATAAACATTAAACAAACCAAGGATTGAATAGAATATTTAAACTCTAGAAAGTTCAAAAACTCAGAAACGCTGGGTAACAGACCCAGGACCGTGACAGTGGTTAATTGCTACTACTTCAGAAAGCTACTTAGGCAAGTATATGAGTAATGTTGGTTGCTGTACAGCTCTAGATGTGAGCTATGTGGCCTTGTGGATTTTGCCTCTTGTTATCACTTCCAGCAAAATATGAATTTTGCTGAATTTTGTCACAAATGAGGCAGCAGCAGCAACTGTTTCAAGCTGAAAGTGAGGGGTTGCATTCCAGCCATATCGGGACACCTCACACTGTGGGGTCCCCTATCTGCTACATATATGGACTGACACTGAAATTAAATCTCACCAAATGAGGTCAGTTACACCTGCCCTTCTGTGAGTGAATAAGCAGATATCTCACCTCTGGGGGCACCAGGCCGCTGGTACTTGTAGTAACTGTGGCTCAGGTCAAACACCAGTTGCTCTCTTCACAGCTGGAGCCCGATTCTCACCCACATACATAATATTTGAACAGTAATTAATATGTGTTTACTCAACCTCTGGCCTACCCACGTGAATGCCACAATGAATAATGTGCTGCCTCATTTCTTGAGTACAAGGGAGATCCTCTATAATCTAATTTCCTCTTCTCATGTGTTCTAGCTCTGTATCCATCTGCATACAGGATAAAACGTGGAACATATTCACTGATCAACCCCATTTTCCAGCAGTCAGTGGAGGACATCAAGCTGCTTTTTGAGGTCAGTTTAGTTCTTGTGGCCCTGAAATACTTCATGAGCTAATGTTTCTTTACTGGAAACCAGTATGCCGAGAATGTGCATGAGGCTTCTAAAAATAACACATTTGTGGCCAATCTCAACCTGCTGATTAGAACGAAACACTGTGTACCACTGCTGTGCTACTAATCATCAGCAGGAATGTGAAATATGTGTTTACTCAAAATCTTGGTGACACTGATGAAAAAAAATATTCTGGTATCTTATGCTAGCTTAAGCTCTTTTCAAGATATTTAGATAAATTGGTTCTTTAGAATGGGTTGAAATAGCTGTTAACGAGGTGTGACCTTACTAGCAACTTAGTTTTTCAGTTAGCTGGTTATATAAGTGAATGTTTCAGTGGATGCCTCTCTATCTCCCAGATTCTGCTGGCTGGAATGCAGATCCAAGGTGATGAACACACCCTGCTGATTCCAGATGAGGAGCTGGCCTCCCTGAGAAGTGTGGAAAAGCTGGAAGTCATCTGTGAGGAAGTACTGCCTAAAAGGCTCTCCGATATCCGGCGTCTGATGGCCGAGCTCACCCAGCGGCGCCAGCCTCTGAGCTGGCAGGACTTTGAGAGGACAGTGCTTACGCTAGTGTACACCACTCAGAAACTGGCTCAAATCAGCAACAAGCACCAGAGAGAGATGTGGACCGACACCCTAATCCAGCTGTTCCAAGCTGTTCAAAGAGATCTCAAACCCTTTTAAGGAAAGAAGAAGTTGCTTTTTTTTTTAAATAGTGGAGATGTCTTTTATATCTTGCTCATGGCTATCCCATGACTTTCAAGTAACATTAACCATTTCCCAGAGTCCTGCAAACTAGAAAAACTAATTTTGTGACGTTATACTGCTTGTTATACAATACTATTTGTAGATATAAAAGAACTAAATTTTTAACAACAAAAAAAAAAAAACTAAACTCAGGGTCCAAATTCTTTCCATCACTTTTATCTTTCAAGCATGGCTTGCAGTCTTCCTTAGCCGACTGAGCTGATTCCAATTAGCAGCTCACACCACAAACTCCTGAAAAGTTGTATCAGGTGTTTCTCTTTTTTTACCCTATCTGAGGTAAATAATAAAATTTTAATGCTCAACAGATCAATGCAGCTTACCTTTCTATAAATTCCAACTCTAGAGGGGCTTGGAAGATTTATTTCAGCACAGGTTTAATGCAGGCAGACCACAAAGTCCCAGTACATTAGCTGATAGCTGAGCTGTCAGATAATATAGGCTTGTATGAGATCAGCTGTTGATTCCCTTCTTTGCATCCATTGGCATGTCTTACACAGGGCACCGTGCTTTAAGCTGCCCTTACTGCTTCCTCTGCAAGCTGCTTTGCAAACCTCCTCCATCCCAGCTACTCCTTTTTCCTTTTCATACTGTCTGATGTGTCAGTGTATCAATATCATGATGTGATCTGGTCCTCAAGGGGAGTCATTGCTGCTGCTCTCCTGCTCCTGGATTTTCTATGCGAAAGACTGTGGAAGTCCTAGAACAGATCCATAGCACCAAATATAACTCAAGCTTCTGCAAATTAAAAAAAAATTAGTTTAGTTATCTACCTGAAAATCTTCATCACCGACAGTTAATTTTTTGCAGCACCTCTTTGGGATAATAGCGTTACCTATAATATTTAAAAATCAATCTATGGTCTATCTCAACAGCCACACCAGGCATTTTGCCCATGTTTGAATTCCAGTTTACTATGCATTTAACCAACTCTTTATTCTAGCCTTTCCTAAAACTACTTTAGAGTGGTTTTCAGAACAATTTATCATAATCTGCAGCAGTTTGAAATTGTCTCACTAATGTGCCTATATAGTCTTGCTAGAGTCCACCTACAAATGATTAATTTTCTGTCAAAATACTATGACATTAGAGCAAACCATCAGTCTACTAATTTCCAAAATATATGCTCCTTAAGCCAAAAGTAAGGCAGCATACTAATAAAGGTAAACAATTAACTACTATTAAACTACTACTTTAACAGTGATTGAGATAACTAAGTACTATCACATTTTTTTATGTAGTTCTATGGGCAGTTTTGTTATGGCGTCAGTTGTTAAATCTCAGCTCCTGACTGTGTGTTTGTTTTTCACTCAGTAATGCATTATTTCTGAGCCCACTTATTTGTACGTCATGCAGAAATTAAATTAAATCAACAATGCTTTTGAGCTCTGTGTATACGTACAAGCCAGAGGATGGCCTCATTAATCAAGTGCGTCCCAGTGAGCTCAGATAAACTTCTCAAACTTAGTTTAATGAAAATACATTGCATAAGCACACACATATTCGCAATTACTCCAAAGTTTTTCCTTCTGATTTTTCTGATTATACTGATCTTTGACCTACTTAAAAAAAAAATACAAAAAAATACAAAATCAAAGCAGTACATTAGTTTGACAACTCCATGGGAAGTCACCTCCAGCCCCCTGCCATGCCTGTGTACATGTTTGATGCCTTTGGAAGGCATAAGATGCTTTGCTCTGTCTGTAAAAGATTGCTCAGCTCATTTGATTTGCCACTAAAAGCCCTTTGAATAAAACCCACAGATTTATACTTAAGAGTCTGTGTACATCAATACGCTTGATTGCATTTCTGCAGTCTGTAAAATATCTGATAGATATGTGCTTCAGACCTACCCATTTCCCCATTCATTTTGGGGAATAGGTACTTAAGCTTTTGTGCAGTTCACTCATCAAGGAGGGGATAGAAAGCAGATATCTGGTTTGTGTTGTTTTCCCTCCTTGAGTTGATTAGTTTTACATTTGCTTACACCTTACAGCATTTTGCTCAATAGACACTTTTATCTAGCCTTGGAAATGTTCGTCATTTCCTGCTACCCAAATCATATTCTCAGTTGCAGTTTCTGAAAATGTATACGTTAATCACAGCATTTTCAGTGTCTTTCTCAGCGTGTCAGCATTCATTGCTGAGCTATATTGGCACTGACTGGAGGAGGCTGATTGATGAGGAAGTCAGGAAGACTGCAGTAAGGAATTTCCTTCCAAAGCAAGAGATCAGCCTTTACCCTTTGCACCACTCTAACTATGATGATGGCTGATGAGTCTTAGGATGTTTCTTACCACTGCTTCACAAAGCATGAAGAAGTAGGGGTATTAAATAAATAGCATGGTCTGACATGGTTCATTCTTTTATCTTGCTTTGTGTATTTAAGTTGCTTACTGCAGATGTTATAATTTTCCAGCAGATTTCCTTTGGCAGTGACTTTCCTGGCTGACTTGCATTTGCAGGATTAATAAAAGTCCATAATTAGAGAGGATTTCTGAGATTGTGGAATATTTGCTGAGCCTGTAATTAAATTTTGCTCTGTAATCACAGTGAATATACAAAATACCAGTGACATGCAGCTCCATTTGTACAATCTGATCCTTAATTGTCATAAAGTTTTAGAATGATCTCACAAACTGCTCTGATTCGCTTCATTTCCATCCCCTCCTCTGTGATTGTGCTGCAGATTTAGTAAGAAAAATTAGGCTTTTATGTGGATTATTGACGTATCAGTGAGCTTCATGAAAAATGAGTCTGCAATATTTTATCCATTTAGAGTATTATCCCTAAATATCAAGTGGAGCTCACTGCAGCAGAATGCATGTTGAGAGAGCATCACCAAGTGGCTGCAGACAGAACTGCTCTCCTCATCTGAAACTGGACGTCTTTAAAGCTTGTATGAGCCATATCATGTCTTCATTTAGGATCATTGAGGATGATTTAAGATATTTCTACACAATCACAGATAAATATACAAATCTGCTGTACCATTTCCCATGTTTTAACAGTAAACTCATGTCTGTAGGACATACCATGTTGTGTAGTATAATCTGTTAAAGCCAGAAACTGATGAAAGAGTTGTAGCATAGATAGTGTACTAAAGGAATTTAAAAGTTTTCACTATTGGTGATACATATTCAGTAACAGCATAATTAAATGTAGTCCAGTGAATCCACTGAGTATGTCAACATTTTAGGTAATTGTTTAACAACTACATTTTTTCCTAAAATAAAGCAAAATAGATTTGGATGGATGGATGTTTTTTTGTTTGTTTGTTTGTTTTATTTCTTTTTTGTTTTAATTTTGTCTAACCCAATGTAAATGTTATCAGCTCAAGATGCTCACTAGGTGGCAGCATTTCCAATCTGTTCCCCCGATCCCCACTCGTTATCTGTCACGATGCAGCCTTTTGTTATTGACTTGTGCAGCAGATATAATGAGGAGTAATGAGTAAAAAGGAAGAACTGAACTATATAATGAAAGCAACAGTATAACTTGTACTCATACTTTCAGTATCAGTGTTTTGTTCTGTATTCTGTAGGACTTCTTGAAGAGTTTTTGTATGCATTACAATATATCGTTTTATGCTAACACAAAGTGTGGGAGACAGAAAATGACAGCGTGGCATTTCTAATTAGATTTATTTTTCTTTGGAGGGCGTGTTTTTGTTTGAGTTGGCTTAATTAGAGTTGAATCTCGTCAAAACTGGAATGTGTCTTTCCTAGTAGAACTATCCTCTGATCACCTCCAGCTGAATACCCAGTTGTTTTAACTCAAGCTTATCAGCTGCATATGTTTTCCCCACAGCTGTCAGGCATATTTTCATGCTTCAAGTCTGCAGACAGAGCAAGATGGGACTTTACAGTGTGTCACATATATACCCACTGTGCTTTTTCCATCAAGTTAAACAACTCAATACCTGAAGAAAAAAAAGCAGTGATTCAGGATCTTGATGTCAGGCATCAAATACTACAGTCAAATCACTGAATATCACTGTTTTACTCCCTTGAAAAACAGTCCGTCTCTTCAAAGAATCTTTGACATGATATGTTCATGAAGGCATATTTTTTAAAAGCAAACAGATTTTATTTGTTAAACAACATACTGTCATCCCAAATGGGAGTAAAAAACAGTGGGAGCGTCCAGATGTAAGACTGCATGATGAGAGGTGATTTATGAGCCGTAACTGCTAACAGTGTGAGGTCATCAACATCTGCCCATCAGCCACTGTCATGCCAGTGTCGTCTTGCCTTCTTGTATTGCTAATAGTCATTTAACCAACACCACCCTGCATTGCCTGGAGCCCAAGTTTAAGGTTATGATCGTGCAGCTTCTAAGGATTTAGCATTATAGCAGCTTGTCAGCTGAAACCACAAATCTGGAAATAGGTTTTGGGCATTCTTGCAACCCTGTTATTTTCATGCGGCTAATGTGACGTGCATAAAGGTTGCTGAGCTTGGCGCCAGGGATGGATGGATGGATAGATAGATGGATAGACAGAGGGGGGCTGCTTTAGTAAGAGAGTGGGATACCTCACTGAGTAAGAGAGCCAATTACACTGCATGGGTGAGAGCAGGCAGCCTGCTCAAAACAGCCTCCTGCTCGCTCTGGCTTCCAGCAATCAGCATGGTTTTTCACAAAAACATCACAACAGCTGGGAAAGCATAACAAAGAAACAATGCTTTGTGGATAATTACTGTCCTGATACATTTGGATTTCAAATTGAAACCCTTTCAAAATAAAATGCTGTTTCCAGTATTCTATTCCCCCATGTTTTATTTTATCATGTCATTCCAATCACGAGGATCTGCCACTAGAGCTTGCAAAACCTTTTCAGTTCTGGGGTACTTTTCAGCTTTCCCACCAAATATTTTCTTGGGCATTGTGGAATTTTTGATAAGGAAATGGGAGAACATTGGCAGGCCTAGAGATAGAGACTAATGCTTGCTTATCAAGCACTGTAATGAAGAGGTCTGAGATTCACATGGGAGTTGTGGTATGCTGTGTTTCAACACGGCTCCCCAGGTCCATAATTTGATTTGGCATGGTGCAGCCCAGCCACAGGTGGAGCAGTCTCAAAGGGACTTTTCAGACAAGACTGATAATGCTGCTGTATGTGGATGATATCTTAGACTCTCCTAAAATGTTTTTGAATTGAAAGATTTTCACATTAACAGTCAAATATGATAATATGAATATGATAATCTGTAAAGGCGGTCAGTCACCTTACTCTATACTTATCTGTATAAAACTGTTTGCACTGGAAAAGCTGCGGTACCGACAAAGTTAGTGACTGGCATTTAGATGGTTTCACTTCATCAAAGCGGCCAGAAAAACCTGCTAAAGCCTAACACAGTGCCTAGTACTCAGTAGAATTCGCCACAAATGAAAGAGCCCTCTCTTTTATTCTAGCAGTCAAAACCTCTTGGCAGAGCTCCAAGACAGCAATAAATTCACATTTTAAATTGTCACCCTGGCTGGAAATGTTTGTCATGACAAATGGCTTTTTCTATCTCATGTCCTTCACACAACTCCTTTTCTCGTCATTACAGTATTAACAGGCTCTTTCAACAGGAAAAAAAACAACAATAGAGGAACATATTCTAATTGTAATGTGTTTCAGGTGAGCATTATCTTGAACTGCCCTTTAATGAGAACTTGCTGATTATGTCCAATGGATGCTTAGAAATATGGTCCCACTAATGAAATGTGATTGCAAAGGAAAAAGAGAGTAAGAAATCACCAAGGCTCAGAGCATTTTTTGACCCCAGCCACCCTGCAAAAATGCCCAACATCCCTTTTAATTGATAAGAGCTGCAAATTTTAAAACTTTGTTGATTTTTTTTTTTTTAACTAACTGTAGCACAAAAAGTGACCCTAGAGGGACTCAGTGGAACCACAGCCTGCCTGTGTAAGCACCGAGTCTCCAGCCAAGGCTTAAGCGGTGGACTCATGGGTACAATTTATCATGTAAACACAGTTAAACGTTTTATTTTCTTTTAGATTTTCCAAAATTTATTTTTGTTTATACTCAGCCTTGCTTCCATTAAACTGCACAGTGGTAAGTGATATGGCAACAGCATATCACAACAGGTGGCCAGGAAACTTGACTATAAATTAATTCAGCTCAACAAAGTTTGCCTCACATTTTCTTGTTTAAAGGAGAATTAATCATTAATTGAGTTGATCAGTCCTCTGCTACAGTAGGTTTGTTTTAATGGTACCCACCCTAGTTTGCTTTTCCTGGACTTTCTGCTTCAACATAAACACTTTCAGGAAGTGCAGTGTCAGAGAGCAGAATAGCAGAGTTTGTTTCTTACAGAACAAACACTTTTTGTGTGTGTGTGTGTGTGTGTGTGTGTGTGTGTGTGTGAGAGAGAGAGACTGCTCTGGCCAGCTCAACAGAGGCCGCCTGCCTGCCCCATTATGTGTTTGGTGTCAAACTGACTGTGAAAGGGTGTACAGGGCCTCTGGGAGTCATATACCAAAGTTAACAATTTGCTTACACTCTCATTTCTCTTCACATCTGATTTGTATATCATCTGTGTACACTCTTGTGGTATAATAAACTGTGCTGGTAAATGTCTTCATCCTCAAGTTGACCTCATAAGAAAGGCCATTGCCTTGAACCACTACACCATGCAGTCTTTTAGAAGAGGCGTTGTTTTCCTCTTCAGAAAGGAAACATGTTTATGAGGAACAAATGATTTAAAAAAAAAAAAACATAGACAACAAAGATTCATTGGCCTCCAGTAGAATTTTTTACAACAATCCAATTTAAAGAAACAGATGTGTGTTTAGTCACAAAGTGGCTCAGCAGATGCTTTCAGTTTGGACAACAAAGCTCCACTCACCACACAGACATTCACTCTGACATGTGGGACGGTATGTTCATTGCTTTCTCTTTCTCCCCATAATTTGAATTCAAGTCCTTTTTTAAACTCAGATCTACTGAATTTTTAACTTGGACAGGCGGGATCTTCTCTTTCAGAAAATCTATGATTGATGTTTTGTGTGCAAAGGAATGTGTTACTAGTTTCAGTATGCAAGCAAATCACTGCAGTCGTCTGCCCTTGCAACATATTTAGCCTTTTTCACTCAGGAAATCCTTGTCTGGTATCTGTGCCACGACAGCATAAAAGAGTGTGCTGACTCCAGTGCATATGAAATACAAACAAGCTTTTCGTGTGTGCTTTACAATAAAAAAATAACAAAACATAGTGATTACTATACGTTAGCTAACTAAATAGCAGATGCATGCTTTATTGACCGCATAATCAATTATTTCATTTGCATTCTTTGCCAATAATTTCTAATATTTTAAAGATATACTCCATGACTTGGTTAGTATGCCAAGAACAATGCCTTACATATGAGCAACTATATGCAATCAATAGTAATCTGCCAATATAGCTCCTGCTATATATTAATTATGCAGTTCTTGATCTGAAGACAGCATTTTCTGTAAATAATACATTTCAGTTAATTAAATCTACTGTCACGTATTGGCTGTGTGGCAGGTAGAGTGTGGACCCAAACGCAGGACTCGGTAGGGAGAGGTTGAACTGAAAATGCAGCTTTATTGCTGGTAACAGACTGAGTAAACAAAATAATAAGGCAGGGCAGGAACAAACTGACGGGGAGACTAAAACTTGGGCAATAACATAAGGACAAGAACACAGCATACAACAAGGATGCTACAGAGAACAGGGAGAGACTTAGACAATATATACACAGGAGGGAATCAGGGCAGAGAGGACACACCTCAGGAACACAGCTGAACAGAATGAATCAGACGAGACAGGGGAAGCAAAACTGAACATGACACACACGAGATGAGGGACTAGCACAATAAAACAGGAAGTAGCAGAACATGGGACAGAAACACAGACTCGACCCTGGGGCAGAAACGTTAACAAACACAAAAACACGACAGACTGGGGAGACAGGACACAGAGACCGGACAGACACGGTAAAACAGAAGCCAGACAGACAATGGGACGAGACAGGAGAAAACAGACAAGGATCACAGAGAAAACCACTAACAGAAGCACAATGAACCTAAGACAGAAATATGACCAGAAAACTATAACACTAAACCTTTCAAAGATAATGAGAATACAAAACTAAAGATACCCTAAACTTAGGAAATAAGGCATAAACTCAAAAACGCTGGGTCAAAGACCCAGGACCATGACACGGTCTCTGAAATACAGTGAGCAAGTCAGGAACCTTGGCATCATTTTGGACAATGACATCAGTTTTGATAATCATATTAATAAGGTCAACAGGACTGCATTCTACAACTTAAAAACTATATCAAAAATTAGAAAATTCCTATCTCAAACTGACTCTGAGAAATTGGTCCATGTATTCATTTCAAGCAGGTTAGACAGCTGTAACACTCTATTTGCAGGACTCTCCAAATCATCAGTAGGATGACTTCAGCTTGTTCAGAATGCAGACAGAGTCCTTACACGTACAAGGAAATTTGACTATATTACCCCAATACTGAAGTCACTTCATTGGCTCCCATTTAAATACAGAATTACCTTTAAAATCCCTCTACTAGTTCATAAAGCTCTCAGTGGTTTGGCTTCCCAGTACATCTCTGACTTGTTCAGTGTCTGTAACCCAGTCAGACCTCTCAGGTCATCGGGTGCAGATCTTTTAACTGTGCCAAGAATGAGATCTAAGTTTGTTGAGGGTGCTTTTGGAACAAGCTGCCTACTGACCTGAGGTCAAACAAATCTGTGCATACATTCAGAAACAGCCTGTGAGAAAAATAGGTTTTGCATCTTACACTGAATAGCTGTGTGTGCATGTGTGTGCACGTGTATGTTAACTCATATTTTACTTTGTAAAGTTCTGTTTTACTGTTTTCATTGTAAACCTACACAGGTGTGGTGGGGTGTGGTTTGTGGCTCAGCTGCAGGGGAGGGGTGGAGCAGTGGGTTCAGGGGGCAGTACCAGGGAATGCTGGCCGTCACAGCTGGCCCTCATCAGGATTCCCTTTTTAGTAGGACGTTGGCACCAGGAAAAATAGGCTGCTGAATTGAACTAGAGAGAGCGAGGCTGAAAAAGTCTCTAAAACGTGTCCATAACATTATGAATAAAAATAAACCATTGTTCTGCCCTGCAAAGGCTGTGCGTGGCTGGGTCCTTTGTTACAACAGGTTTTTATGTTTTTATCTTCTGTGTTAAGCACATTGAGTTTGAGTATAATGAAATGTGCTATATAAATAAAACTGCCATTACCATTAAAGCCAATACCAGCTCGGACGTCACCCGACTTAATAAGGTCTGAGATGTTTGGGGAACCTGGACATACTGACGAGAAGTAGGTTACTGGAACAAGGCAAACATGGACAAGGACTAAGAGCATGTAATTGATGGAATGCTACTATGACAGCCGGCCCAATGTGAGAGGTTATATCCAACACATGTAGGAACTACGGACGAGCAGAAGACCAACAGCCACACTGACCAAGAAGCACCTGGTAACTCAGAGCTATAACATCAACAGAAGAAAGTTGCTATCGACGCTGGAGATAACAATGGGTACAATGGGAACTATACTGAGCAGCATGGCCATAATTTACAACCCTGGAAGAAGAGATCAGTGTAAAAGAGGCCACCCAGCCTGCTATGACAGATGCATCTACTAAGCTGAGGATGAAGATTGTGGTCAGACTCAAGGTAGCCACACAATCAGGGGCACGACTCCTCTGCTTCACTGACAAAGTCCCATTAGAGGAGATGTTTGCAGATGTTAACATGTGTCCTTTTATTTATATTTTATATATATATATACAGTACTGTGCAAAAGTTTGAGGCAGGCGTGAAAAAATGCTGTAAACAAAGAATGCTTTCAGAAATATAAATAATGATTGGTTATTTCTATCAATTCACAAAATGCAGGACAACGACCCCAAACATACAGCCAAAGTCATTAAGAACTATCTTCAGCGTAAAGAAGAACAAGAAGTCCTGGAAGTGATGGTATGGCCCCCACAGAGCCCTGATCTCAACATCATCGAGTGTGTCTGGGATTACATGAAGAGACAGAAGGATGTGAGGAAGCCTACATCCACAGAAGATCTGTGGTTAGTTCTCCAAGATGTTTGGAAGAACCTACCAGCCGAGTTCCTTCAAAAATTATGTGCAAGTGTACCTAGAAGGATTGATGCTGTTTTGAAGGCAAAGGGTGGTCACACCAAATATTGATTTGGTTTAGATTTGTCTTTTGTTCATTCACTGCATTTTGTTGATTGATGAAAATAAATGAACAACACTTCCATTTCTGAAAGCATTCTTTGTTTACATTTGTTTACATTTTTT
>VUQS01008830.1:4955-15152 GCA_015108495.1 Heterochromis multidens
TGTTAAGAGTCAGTCGGGATAGTTTGATGACACTCTTAAGAAGTCTGCTGTGTGTGAGGGGGCGGGGGGAAGGAGACTGGCTTTGCTTTGTCTTATGGGCATGACACCTTCATTTCTGCCCCAAACTGCTGGACTCATGTAAAGTAAACTCGAGGAGTTTCATTCCAAAATGGTGGAAATTGACAGAACGCTTTGTTAGAAACTGCTGGGAGGTTTGAATTCTCGTTTATTTCGATGTATTAAATCACTGAAATGAAAGAGAACTTGCCTAGAAAATGTTGGGTGAGCAGTCGCCAGATGGAGATATAGCATTTTAGAATTAAACCCTTCACTTTTAGATGGCTGATTTTAATCTACTGTATACTACTGAGAGAAACCCATTTGGAAGGGCAGTTTTGTGGGTTTTGCACTATTTTTTTGTACTTAAAATGATTTTTGTTAGTATGATTTTTAATGTGTTTAGTCCTCTGTCCAATTTTCTTATGTTTCAAAGGACCAAAACCTGACGGAACCTATGCTTATTTATGTCATTTGCCAATTATGCTGATTGCTTCACTCTCAGATTTGTTTTCAATGTCAACATTAAGAACATTAATGTCCAAGCTGTGGTTGTGCATAATTATCCATCATTCAGACATGACGGTGAACATTTTCTGGTATACACTAAACATGCTCATCTCAGATTGAAGATTTTCTCCTGCAGAATGAACCATCTCCTTTGAGTGGGCCGCTGAGTCTTTTTACAAAGTGTGGCCTCGACTTTAAAGTGCTTCAGTTTGCAACATATATGTCCTAAATGGTCTTTTATTGCACATTGAAGGATGCATGATATTAAGTGTTTACAAACTTGAAACAACCATGTATTATCCCTCTTAGAGATTGTCTATTCTGGCGTTTGTATTAACCACCATGCTGAACAAAACTGAAGTTCTCGTCACAGATCCGGAGCACGTCCCATTTTCATTTGATCATGCCAATTGTACACATGTGAGAGATTATATTTATTTTTTATTGGTACATCTGTTAATGTTACTGTTTGCTTCATGGAAACTCTTGCTCTCCCTGCGCTGTAGAAATGCATTGAAGTTGAGACTAGGCTCACAGCACCGTGCAGGAGAGCTCAAGGGTTTCTTGCTCACCATACTTCCACCCGTCTGTCTTCTGGGATGAATATCTGTGGAGTTGCAGTATTTTCTCATAGTAGGCAATTTTTGTACAGTTTTATTAAAATAAATTTCACATGGATGTCTGACTTTATCTGCTGCCACAATTTAGACTGTAGATACAGTATATATAGATATTATTGTGCAATGGAAAATAAATGTAAAACCAATCATAATGAGTTACGTGTTTTCCATTTCTTTTTTTTCTTTTTTTTTAACTGATTCTTTCGGCCTCCACAGGTCGGAGTTTGGTGTCTGATCTGGATCAGGGTGGCTTTGACACTGACCTGATTGTTTTGATAGACAGTATTAGAATATGTGTGTTTGAAAGTATGGGTTCATCATTTAAATGTGCCAGATTTAGTCATGCAGGCAAATTTCCATCTGCAGTCTCGGTTTTCAGAGAAGAGACTCATTTTTCACGTGATTAGATTTTTGTTCTTCCTTTTGCAGACGCACTTCCATTGTGGAAGATCTTCTCTTGAAAGTTTTTTTCTGTTTTATTCACTTGCCCTCATGTAGTATCAATCTACAGTTTTTATAATATTTGCACTTCTAAAGTTTATGTATAGCAGGCTAGAGAATTCATATAAATAAATTATGTAATATGTATTTATAGGTACTTATGTGGTGTTTTCTGGCTTTGTACTTGTTTTAATCATATTAATCATATTAGTATACTAAACACCTATAAAAGGTGACTATTATCGGTGCCAGTGAGCCACTTAGTGTGAGGACTTTCTTGTTATCTCCCCCCTTTGTTTCTGTCACTGGAAAAAACGTCAAAACCATTTTTTCCCCCATCCATAAGTCCAAATTTCACATTATTATTGCAACATTTTGAGTAAGGTATTACAAAATTTGTACTTTTTAACTCAACCTTCAGATAAAATAAGTTGAAACTGAGAAAATAACTTGAAATTTTGAGTTAGAGGTGGAAAATTTTATTTTATTTTTTTCAATGGCAGTATTGGTGAAAGGTCCAGCCCACATAACATCTAGGCTGTTTACAGGGTATAGATTAAGCCAAGTCCTAGACTAAAGACTTTTTTTTTCCCACAGTGAGTTTCTGCATTGATTTTTTTTTTCAGTCTATGTTGAATTAGGTTTAATTAATGTCTAGGAAATTGGCTGTTAAAGTTTAATTGTAGTAGAGATCAAATGTTTCAATGTATGAAAATTTTAGAGATTATTTGAAAAATCAGTGTACAATTTAGGATGCTTTTATTTTACTTATCAAAGGGGCTGTCACATTTGCTGACCTAGATGGGAAATAAATAGTATGACATGACAATGAACATTTTCTGGTATATATTAAACATGCTCATCTCAGATTGAAGTTTTTCTCCTGCAGAACGAACCATCTCCTTTGAGTGGGCCGCTGAGTCGACTTTAAAACGCTTCAGTTTGCAACATATATGTCCTAAATGGTCTTTTATTGCACAGGGTGAAGGCTGTTTATTTTATTTTATTTTATTTTATTTTTTCGGTGTCTGGTCCTACATTTCCCAGCAGCCCCTGCAGGTGGCGCCGGCGCTCTAAGAACGCCCCTTGTTCAGCGGGATAGACCACAGCGGTGTCAGACCGGGAGCAGCAGCATCCTCACTGCCCGACGAACCGGCGGATGGAGCGGAGGGATGGCAAACTTGAAAACGGTGTAAGCCGGGAACAAAGTAAGCCGCAACACGTGTTCTCTGAATGGCTACAGAGGATATGTATGTTTCATTTTGTACTGTTGGTATTTTAGGAGTTCTATTTCGCTGTGGTTGAAACGATATCCTTTCTTGTCTTTGCTTCGGATGAATGTTTTTGATGGACCTCCGCGTCTTGCTCTGTTGCCGCCGCGATGAATGAAACAAAGAGGATGGACGTAGACTGAGAGAACACCAAGTGTTTCACGTTATGATCGTTTTAATAATAATAATAATTTTTACATTTAACAGAAACGCGGTGGCCTCAAAGAGTTTTCCTCCTGCTAATGTTAACTTTACGCTTCCCTCCACTGCACTAAGCAGCCTTGTATTCAAAAGTCTAGCTGACTGCATGAAACAGGAAAACTGTTCTGTGAAACTTATGGCTTTTAATCTCTGCTTCTTTGTCCTTTCCCCAACTTTTAGCGATGTCACCGGCCGGGTTCAACAGGAGAGTCTGACCCGGAGAAGTTGAGCAGCCTGGGCGGGTGAGGTTAAAGGGCAGCTATCTCTTAGTATGCGTTTGCTTTGCTATCTAATGCTCTCTCCACAAGCAGTAGATGTGTTTGCTTTGGAGCACTGAACTGGAGACTGTGTGTAAGGTGGGAGTCTTATGGACCACAGGCCACCCCACAGGCCCAGCACAGCAGCACCAGTGTGAATGGAGATGATGATGATGATGTGCACTTAAGCCTTCCCTCCTTGTATCCAGTCTTAAGATGAGCCAGGGGCCAAATCTCGTCCTCCAGTGGCTGTCTAAGCTCCACCTGGTCCAGTATGTGGAGTCATTCCTTGACAATGGGTATGATGACTTGGAAGTTTGTAAACAGATTGGGGAACCAGACCTGGATGCTATAGGTGTCCACATTCAGTATCACAGACACAGGCTGCTCACAGCAGTGCAAGCATTGAAAGAGGAGGACAAAAGGAAAGCACCTGGGTACTATTTCACCTTAGAGCCCCTGGATGCTTCTGCCTGCCACTACACCTCACACTCAGCTAGAGTGGGTGAGTTGGGGACAGTGAGGTCTCACGCACAGACTGCAGGAGTGCACCAGGCCTCCTGTCCTGGAAACCATAACCCGAGGTTCACCGATTGTAATGACTTTGTGACTTATCCCAAACTCAAGCTCAAGGTACTCATACGGGATAAACTTGCAAAAGATGGCATCAACCTGGGACAAGCACCTTACACCCACAAGGTAGGACATTTTTACTTCCTCTCTTGCATTTAAGTTGATAATTAATGCTGGGTCTTTAAGAGCTGTCTCATTGGATTTAATATGCTTACTTTGCTGTGAATGTGATGAAGAGTGTGACAAATTTCTTTGATAGTGCTGACGTCAAGTGATTCTTCTTTGAAGGATGTGTTGGAGTCTCTGGCAGAGGTTTACTGAGGTTCACTGTAGTGTTAGTTTACTCAAAACATTTCCATATTAGGGCCAAACTTTACTGGATTCAATCTAATTGAACTGACTGACTGGGTGCTTGGTGATTTACACTGTCCTCTGATCCTCACTGTACATCTTTTAAACTAAGTTAAGGCAGTTTTATGTGCAGAAATTCCTAATACAGTGTTCTTTTTCCAGATTTACTGTCTCATAAGAGGCCTAAATGTGTCTAGATGGCTATTTCACATATCTCCCAGAATGCCATGTCAGAAAATGTTCATTTCAAGCTTTTAGAAGACATTATCCCACTCTGCCATAATCCTTCGCTGTGGCACCCTGCACACTTCCAAACTGGGGCATTAAATCCATACTGGCATTGAATTTAAGCACATAAAATGAAAAAATATGGTGTTTATAATAAAGCATTTGTTGAAGATTTAGCTGTTTGGCTCTGTTTTCATGGATTCCTCGTTACAGTACAACACAACAGACAGAAAGCTCTTAAATCTCCAAGAACAACTGTGCTGTCAAACAGTTCTAATATTTTTCTTTAAAATGAAATAAACAGAATTATTAAAGGTAAACAAACAAAACCAACAGTGCTACAGAGATGCTGCTAGACTGTGACACCAGTAATGCCATGGGACAATATCCTGCACTTGCACAATAGATTGCTTTATATGGTGAAATCCAACAAGTAATATATGAATCCAATCCATGCTCTGTAGCCCAAAAATGTGGTAATTGTCTATGTCATCTGTTTAAATCCAGATTATAATCAACCCCCTGAAATTCCAGTGGCATCCCCCATTTCCTTCCATTCATATAGTGTCCAAGTTTTTCCATATTCACACCCCTGAGATCAGAGATTTTCACATGGAAATAAAAAGAGGATCATCGCCGACCCACTTCACCATTATGGCTTTCCTTGCTGACATTAAAAGAGACTGGATCACATCTTCCTTTTCTTTTAAGGGAGGCGGGAACCTTCCCAAACAGACAAACAGTGCAACGTTTGAATTTTCATGTATTCCTGTAAATAATGCAACCTGTTGAGGTTTCCGTTCTGTACTTACTGTAGGTGCACGGGGATATGTAGATGTGGTGCAACATATTAGATTATAATTCTTTATTCTGGAAGGCAATCACAAAATACACCAGGATGGTCGTACCCAGGTTCAACCTTAACTTCTCAGAATAGAATTTGGATATAAAGTGTTTTTGTTTGTTATACTTAAGAAAAAATCTCTCTAACGGATTTCTAGCCAGTTATTCTTTATTTAATATAGTGTTCTTTCAGTGAGCTTTCAGTGAATCAAATGTTTGAAATCTCCCATTCTACAAGAGGTCAAAGATTCTAACAACACCTGCTCTTTGCCAAAGTGTAAAACTTTCTCAGTTTCAGTGGTTAAAGAACAGTGGCAGAAAAAAGCAAGAGTTAAAAAGTGGACCTCTGTGGACAGTGGCTCAGTCTGCCGGGATGACTGACTGACCGCCTGTCATTTTATTTCGAGGGATTTTCTCCCATCCTGACAACTGCTCTGTGTGTGTTGACTGCAGGGACTGTTAGTTAATGTAATTGCAGAGGATAGCTGTTCTGCTTTGGCATTAACCAAATCCATTCAGTCCATAATACACTCAGCGAGTGGTCCAAGGCCAGCCAGATGAAAAGCTCAGCGACACGTTTGGCTTATTTTCAACAGCCTTTTTCCAAGAGGAAGGTGTGACTGATGGATTTGGGATTTGATTATAGCACAGGACACTGATGTTTACTGCTGGTTAAATGGTAAACAGTCTGTATTGTAACAGACTGTCAGAATGAATCATTGCTAGAGGCACTGATGAACACTGCCCCGGCATATCTTTACACTTTCAGACCTAAGGCACACTTGTTTTTCACAGCAGTGGTGCTTAGGCAAGAGAATCATACTCGTGTTGATTTTGTCTTTCCTCAGCTGATGCAAGTTTAAAATGCTGCTCATCAACAATGAATGAATGTATTCTGAGGGGCTAGTGAGCCAGACGCAGCTTTCTAGTTTGATTGAACTCATATTTGTGCCAAAACACGTCATATTTGGAGAATATTTGGACCTAAGTCCTTGTATTTGTGCTTCTCTGTACCAAGTGAGCATTGTGCAGTGTTTGGTGCTTTGTCATTTACTTCATTATTAAAAGTCTAATTAGAAAAGTTTACTTTAACCATCTGCATCGCCATTAGCTTTGAAATAGTTGCACTCGGGCCAGTTTCACAGCTTTAACTACATGCTGTTCATGATTCAGATTGATTCAGATTCAGAGACTATAAACTACTAAGTGCAAAGGTGCTTTGTGATTCACTTCCAGTGTTTTTGTAGGTTGCAGCCACAGAGAGATTCACCTAGAAAAGTCTTAATTCTTTAGATTTGGAGTCAGCACAAGGATCTGCTGCCAATGTCGCAGTGCCAAACACTGCAGGACACCCCCTGAGGTCCTGTGTCCATGCCACAGCAGGTCAGAGATTTGCACATTATTAGGAGGGTGGTTTTAATGTTGTGGCGAGTGCCTGTATGTTCAGCTGTGGTTCTCTTGCTTTCCCCTGTGTGTTTAACATTTTGAGTATTATGTCATCCTGCTGCATTTCAGCAGGAAGTGGGCCAAACTTTCTGGCTCATTCAAATTTGGCCCATTCGATCCTTCTCAGTACTTGCACTGCAAAGACATGCATGATAATTTCATTCATTTACAATGTGAACAACAAGTCTCTGCTTGATTCAGTAGCTCATCAGTAAAGAGGAATTTTAAACAATCAGGTCAAATTGGCTTTTATGTGAACAGAATTTCAGAGCAGTTTGGCCTTTCAGCTTCATCAGCTTCATCAGATGTAGTCCATTAAACAGTTGCAGGAAGCAGGTATGTAGGCCAGCACGGCCCATTTTCTCACCAGGAATAGCATACAGCAGCTTAATAGTAAGCCTGTCTCCTCCACCAGTACTCCTGTGCTTAAATTTGTGCAGAAGCCGGACCATTTACCGCTTTAATATATTATTATTATTACTATATACAATTCAATGATTGTGTTGTATTTTCCTGGCCTTAGTAACCAGAAGACAGAGATGTTTTAAAACCTAAGCACCGTGCAGTGTATGTAGTGCATATTACTCTATATGTACGGTTACTTTTTTTATTTAAAAAAATGCACATTGGATCCTCTTCACATCATACCATCTCTAGTTTGTGTTTTTTTACATGTGGGTCTCACATTTGCTTTGTTTGATTTTAGCAGTAGAGTATGTCCTCAGGCCCTGTTCTGTCTGATATTCAGGAACCACAGTGGTTTGCAGCTGTAACCACATAATGCCTTCTGCCCTCATAGCCCAATCAATTCCCAGTGAGCAATGTGCTCTTCTGACCATTCTGTACGCACGACTTGTTCACACAGACCCAAAGGGCCTGTTACTGACTGTGAGAGGGAAAAAAACAGTAAAGCTGATTAAGCTGTAAATGATCTAAGTGCTGGTGACACAACAAGCCATTTCCTGAAAATGTAACATGAAAAAATAATTAAACAACAAATGTATTAGCTGGTTCATTTAAAACACAAATGATCGGATACGCTAAACAGAGTAATTTATTTGTTGGTTTACAATAAAGACAAATGAAAGGATTTCTCTGGACTGAGCATCTGCTGACAAATAGGTGAAAGTTACAGTTGGTGGGAATGGGAGTCTCTCCTGTGCTGTGGATATATAGTCTGAAACTGAATGATCAAGTTTTTTTTTTTTTTTTTTTAGATGTGCACCAAATTATTTGTCATTTGTCAGTAAAGCATACATCACATTTCATCAAGCCCAGTCCCTGTTTGGAAGGGTTCCCTTTATAGCTGTCTCAACAATGGGCTTCATCTCCCCAGAAGGCCTCATTGCAGTGCCTCGCTTGAAAACCGTCCTGGAGAACAAATCTTTATAAGATTTTTCTGTGTTGCTTCTCCAGAGGATCAGAGGACAAACAAAACCAGCAGGCCTCTTTTGACAGAAGAAAAGACAGTCTGAATAGAGCCTGGCAAAATACAAGATCTACAGCAGCTGACAGCTGTCTCTGCCTTTGTCACTCTAAAATGGAGACTGAATAGAGTGGCTTTTGTTGAACAAAGTTGGTTTTAAAACACCAGCGCTGAGTTTAAAGTGAGCACAAGTGTAACATTATGTTGGACACCTGTAGCTGTGCATGAATCATCACCTTCAGTGCTTCCCTTATGTCTCCTTAAAAATAGTTCATTCTCTTCTGATGGCACAGTGATGCAGTGGTTAGCACTTATTAGCACCTTACTGGGTAAAGGTCCCAGGTTTGAGTTCTGGAGTCTGCTGGGACCTTTCTGTGTTCAGTGTCAATCGTTTTCCTCTCGAAGTCCAAAGACATGCTGAATTAGAAAGTCTAAATTGCATTTCTGCAAGTGTGAATTGTTGTGTGTCTGCAGTGTTTGAAACAGGGAGAGGTGGGCTGTCTATCCCAAGGCTAACACAAACTGCAAACCACTTTATGGCTGCAGCGTATTAAGTGTGAGACTTTGCTATTTCCAAGTGTCTTCTGTTCTATTTTTTTAATTTAAATTTAAAGAAGTGGCCTCGGACTCTTACAGTTTATCCTGTGCTTTTTTTGTCTTTTTGTGTGCCAGTAGATGGATCCCACAAGGGATAAGTAAAGAGACTTACCTGTTTTCAATCAATGAATTGTTACTGTGAGTGGAAATTTCAGCTTTGTTGAATTTAGACTAAGCTTTTGCTGATCATATCGGTACCGGCAAAGTTGATCACTCTCTTCCATCACCCAGATTTTGGGATTATGAGCTGACTTTTAATCTGTTCAGGTGTTATGCTGCATAGGAACACATTTTTTCCCTTTTGATTGTAGTCAGACATCAACACAGCACTGTATATTAGTTATGCAGGGTATTTCCTGCATATAAGAAATTTTGGCCTTTGCCCAAAGGAAAATCACCAGGGTTGTAATGAAAATACATTGTTCATAAAATAACAGGAAACTTCTGTTAAGTAACGTAAAATGGACCAATCATCCAGACCAATCATGCTTGTGTGAAAGCCCCCACTCAAATGCCTGTTTTGAGCCAGAAAACCCTGACATACATAAATAGTTTGGTCATGCTGCAGTGCGATGTACTTTTACCATGTCCTCTATCCATTACCATTGTCTTCCTGGTTGCCCTGCAGTGTACTGTAGGGTAGACCTACTATTGACTTTACTCATGTTATGTCAGTATAGATTATCTCAAACCACTGGGCATTTGCAGAAATGTTGCTGGAATATTGCCCTGATGCTGCTGAGGGGTAGGTGGGGGCAGGGTGATTGAATAGCATTGTACAGACCATTCAAAAGCTTAACATGTCATGCTTATGATTTCTAGCTTGAGATTCTGTCTGTCTGGCTGATCAGATCACTACTTCATTGAAAAACTCAACTGTACATTGACAGCTGTCAGTGTACCAGCACATATTCAACATCATATGACTACTGAGCAGTATCACAGATGCATGCTGCTAACACAGAGAATACTGCTCTATGTATAATGTAAAGCAGAGCATTGACCTATATTACTTTAAAGGTGTCCAGGGTCACTTGTTCTGTGTATATGTACAGTGGGGCAAAAAAGTATTTAGTCAGCCACCAATTGTGCAAGTTCTCCCACTTAAAAAGATGAGAGGCCTGTAATTTTCATCATAGGTATACCTCAACTATGAGAGACAAAATGAGAAAAAGAAATCCAGAAAATCACATTGTCTGATTTTTAAAGAATTTATTTGCAAATTATGGTGGAAAATAAGTATTTGGTCACCTACAAACAAGCAAGATTTCTGGCTCTCACAGACCTGTAACTTCTTCTGTAAGAGGCTCCTCTGTCCTCCAGTCGTCACCTGTATTGATGGCACCTGTTTGAAGTCGTTATCAGTATAAAAGACA
>VUQS01008832.1:3570-23341 GCA_015108495.1 Heterochromis multidens
TCAGCATGCATCTAGATTGGAAAAATAGATTTAAAAAAAAAAAAAAAAACTTGACTGACAATATATTTCTTCCCTGTGCTGAAACTTTTCAAGACGGAAAGAATATTTTTGATTTCTGGCTTTTCTCTGCAATAAGGCTTACAAAGAACTCCTGCTGCTCGTGCTGCTGTGCAGAACAGCATCTCAGCTGATTAGTAAGTATGTTTGTACAGCAGTCTGCTTCCAGCTATGGAAACAGGAGAGTGAGACTCTCCCTATGGACGATTCCAACTCAGGGGTTCGCTGATAATCTACAGCAGGAATACTGTGTCAGGAAACACCCTCACCGTTGCACAAACAAGCGTGAATACACATGTGTGCACACACACACACACAC
Source organism: Heterochromis multidens (assembly GCA_015108495.1). Lineage (NCBI taxonomy): Eukaryota > Metazoa > Chordata > Actinopteri > Cichliformes > Cichlidae > Heterochromis > Heterochromis multidens. The sequence continues at coordinate 3,947 of VUQS01008832.1, forward strand.
ACACGTTCGTATGCAGTACATAGAGCCAGGATGTGCATATCCTACAAGTAAACGCAAACGCATCGCAAGGCTTTAGGAATGCAGTTCACCTTAAGGGCACTTTTGAAGCTAAATGGTGCACAGGCTAATGGCTGTGAAGTGGGTTAGTGTAAGTGTGTCAGCTGGGGCTGTGTTTGCATACTAAGCAGTCGCTTCAAACAGATCCCATCAGGAAACTAAAAACTACAATACTTTGATGAGAGAAATCTTGTGTTTGTGAGCATGCATGTTTTACACAAATGCTCTGCTGTTGTTTATGCTATTTATTTCAAACTGTTGAAATCGTACCCTCCGTTATCTTGGTTTAGGTTACTGGTAAACTGGTAGTTGAGATTTAGCAACCAAAGAAGCAAAGGAAGCAAAAACTGAAACCCATAATCTGAAGCATTGCAGAACTTGTAAAACTTTTGAATGCTGCTTATGTTTCTTTATTTTTTAATTTTTAACATTTGAAGACACTGAGATAGATAAAGCAAATGCAGTGGTAAGTATTTATCTAAGATACCTGTATGCAGGTTCCTGTGTGCTCTCGACACAGGCTGCAGGACAGAGCCCAGCGGCTGGCAGGGATGTGGGACACCTTGGTAATGGGCTCCATCTTCTCTGGACAGCCTATACTCACCTACGGGGAACACATGACAGTTAGGAATATACACATTTGATAGAAAGCAAAAAAAACTGCGATTGTGAGACTAATCTTACTCAATTCTTTTTTACCAGGGGAAAAAAAAATATACAAATATAATACAAATATATACGATTCTGGGATTTATATAAAATATTTGTATATGCTTTATAGATGTTGGCAATTACAGTGCCCTAGGCAATGTTTCATCAAGATTGGGCCACTCGTCTAGGAGGACACTATGTTGACAATATACACCACACTTGTAAGAATCATAGTTTCTAAGTTACAAGGCTTTTTTTTTTTTTTCCCAATTTTTGACCAATAAATCATTGAGTTGAACTTGAAGACCCTGGTGGATGTAAGCCAAATTTTAATGGGCTGATAATGTGACCCCACTCTAAACTCCTACAAAGTTTTATCAGAAATCATTCAAAACTTTTCAACCTATCGTGTTTACAGACAGAATGACATGCACACAAACGCTACCAAAAACATAACCTCCCTGGCGGAGGTAATTAGGCAAACTGCCAAATATATTTTGGTTGCAGCTTTTCAAATGTGACGATATGCTGCTTTCTTGGGATACATTATGGGATCAGTATGAGGCAATGTTCCCCTGCCATCGTCCTATAGGCAAAAAAGATTACATGTACCATGATTTTATGGTTCTTATATTAAGGATCAGGTTTAATAAATTTGTGTGACTGCATTTGTGCTCATTCGAAGATAATTGGATGAAAGACGTTAAAACTGCTCAATCTTCTTCTCTGACACATTATGAGAATAACAAGGAAACAAAATTTTTTTAAAAATGAGTGTCGGCCAAACTGTTATTTTAAACATCTATGCAATCTTCAGCTCTTTTCTCTACTTTGTAAACACTCTGGGTTTGGTTTGGTAAAACAACATAGGCATTTTCAACAATTTAAACACCAAGCAATAATTAATAAAGGAAAAATTTGAAGTTATAACATAATTGTCACCTCCAGATGATAATTCTTAAATATATTTAGCACTACATCTACTGAACTTCTTCCGTTTCTGATTAAATTATTTTCCCTCCAGCTTCCTAGGAATGACAATTAGCAACTTAGTGTAGCTTGAATGATAACTTCACATCTGTTTTCCAATTTCAAAAACTGTCCTTGGACCCAGAGCAGAGACACATGTGCTTCTTGGAAAAAAGTTATTGTAAAGCTCTGTGTGACTCAGTCTCTTTGAGCAGTCCATTCAGAACAGCTTTGGCCCCAGACCTCCCTGCACCAAATACAACCAAGAAGTCATTGACTTGTGCCAACCAGCCATGCAGAAAAGAAGTGAAGAGCACTCATCACCAAAGCGCTGTTTCTTCCTTCCTTCCTCCGCTGCCTATTTCTGTCCAAAAAAAAAAAAATTTCACTTCTTTCACATCCACTTCTAGTCATATTTGAGGCATGGCCTTCTCTTCCTTGTCCTTCATGCTCGTATTAACAAGCTGGCAACTGATTTCCGCAGGTCACGCCCCTCCCTCTCTTCATCCACTCATCCTTCTATCTGATTTTCTTTTTCTCCCCTCATCTGCTCATCCACAGAAAGTACCCATGGCCTCTGCTCTTTCTGTTATTATCGATGTCTTTTGTACAACATACTCAGTTGATGCGGGGGTCAATTTTCACTCCATTGAGAATGTCAATAGAAAGTGCAATTCTGACAATGATGCCACAGCCGTCACTGTCAATGCTCGCTTCTTTTATGCAGCTGATATACGAGCCGGTCGATAAGAAAAGGATTTCCACTTTTTGAATGGTGCAGTTAATTGATTGGATTGTTCACAACCATGATTCCCACGCAGACTCACGCACACACGCAGAGGTTGCACTTCACATTTCAAAGCAGACAGAGGAAAAATGGACAAAATTTGAAATTGCTTCAGAGGAAATGGGTGGAAATCACTGTGTTAAATAAAAAGGCTTCTTAAAAGAGGGGCTCTTCCTCTTTGAGATTGAGTGTGTGTGTGTGTGTGTGTGTGTGTGTGTGTGTGTGTGTGTGTGTGTGTGTGTGTGTGTGTGTGAGAGACTATAAGGGGCGAAAAGCTGTTTAAAGAGAGACCTCTCTCTAGTAGTTGAAGGCGGAGGGCAAAAAGCAGCTATGCACAGCTCTGCAGGGGGCTGTATCATTTGAAGGCTGGGTGGTGCATTCACAAACACACCCACCCATACAAAAACACACACGTGCGCGCATACGCACGCATCCAATCCAACCATAACTGTAAAACACTCTTCCACACAGTGTCTTTTCCACCATATATTCAGCAAAAATCTACAATCTAGTAGTATGAAGCACATACATCTGAGTCTATGAAGGGACAAGTTCACAAACACACACACACACACACACACACACACACACATAGAGAGCACAGACATGCAAATTATCTATTTTCCCCCCCTCCACGGTAGGAAGAGAAAACAAAAGCGAACGGAGCAACGAAAACAATTAGCCCAATCAAGGGTGACAGAAGGCAATTAGGAGGAAAAGGTTTGAGGTGCCAAAAGCCACTCTATTATTGAGAGAAATGTGCTAGTGGAGTGTGCCGCTGAATAGTCTGAAGAAATATGACTGGCTGTCTTAAAGGTGTGCAAGGCTCGAAGCACATCCACAAACCTTCTGAAATGAGGGGGCTCCACTTGGAACTTTTAGATGAGCGACGTTTACAAAAGATATCATCAAGAAACGTCAAGACGAAATGAGCGGCTGCTGGGGGAAGCACGCTTGACAACCAGTTTCCTCGGGAATCATTTTACATTATTCAGATTGTAAAGAGGAAGGTGTTGACTGGTGTTTTAAACATTTACTCTAAACAAGCGGTGGAAACAAGTAACAGGTGCAAATGCTTCTCAAAAGCTAGACCACAGAAATGGTTTTATTCACTGCTTCATGTGCCATGGAAGATTTTGGTTCACTCTGACTGTAAAGCAAACACTTTACTGTAAAACAACAGTGATAACTTGGTATGTAAAATGTAGCATTCAAACTACAAATTCCTCAACAGTGGCTTTCTTTGCATATGTTAATACCAGGAATTCAACATACCAATTACATGCATGATCTAAAAAGATGCACCCATCAACCACCCAATTATCTTCTGCAGGCGCTGGAGAGGAGGTGTGGCATGTTTCTAACCAAGAACACTGGCAACACCTGGGCCCAGTGTGCCAGTACTCTATAAAAGCCCTCAGAGCTCAGTCGCTGGTGTGGCTTTCCTCCCTGAGACACCTCCTTTGGGTTAGGGTTGCATCTTGGTTTAATTTCTTGCACTAAACAACACTGCATACACCACTTCTTCACTCATGCACTCACTCACACCACTGACAGTACTGACTTCACATCACAATTCAATTTAAAATAAACAGGTTTTTAATTGGCATTTGTGTGCATCTCCCTTTCTGTCATGGCCGTGCGACCCAGTTTGTGACATGTGCAAAGAAAATATGTAGCAAACTGAGAATCCTCATTCTCAAATCTTCTGCCACTGTGAGATACTGTATTTTTGCCTCAGGTTTATGTGTTTCATCACTCCATTGACCAGCACAGAAGACGGAAGGATTTTTGCACTACACTTGTGCAAATGCAAACAAAACAACTGCCTAGAGGCACTCTGCCATGATATGCAACTATGACGGGTAGAATGAGAGGTAAGGATACAATTTTCTCCATTAACAGTAGTGCAAAGTGCAGCCACAAGACTTCTTGATTCCTGTGTGGTATGTAAATGGGATGGTAAACAAACAGCCAGGTGCATTCACAGCTAAAGGTTGCACTTTAAAGGTACCGATGCCTATAGGCGAATGTGGAAAAGGCTACGTTAAAAGGAAACCATTTATAGCAGAATAAATCCTGGGATGTATTAGAAACTCATTAACAAACTGACTGTAGTTTCAACATTGCAAAAAAACAATCAGTATCTGATTGTATGTGGACCTCTTGACCATGTGTCTTCCTTTGAGTCTCACCTCAGGGATCCATAAGGCACAGCTGACGTGGACCCACTTAGTTCCACTGCGGGTGGGCTTGAGGGCCCCCCCTCTCTTGGGGCAGAGCAGACATTTTGGCTGGACCCCGAGAGCGCAGGTCCGACACAGCCAGTTCCCCTGGGGTACCTTCAGGATGCCGTAACACGCCTGTGACAGGGAAAGAAATAAAACAGGAAAGTTATGAGGGGCCTGGATGTGAAAGGCAGACAAAGACGATTACAAGTTATGATTTTGTAGAGATTAACAACCTTGACGCAGCATGTTTTTATGCTGTGTTGTGTTTTTTTTGCAGCACCAGCAGGCCAATTTATTCAGCCTAACCAGTTCTACCTACCAAGTTAACCAGCCACTAACTGTAACTTCTTATTTAGTGGACAGATATACTGATCTCTAAAAATGCCTTTTTTTTCCTTTACTAGCCTGCCCAATAAGAGAATGGAAAGTTATGTCAAATCAAAAGACCATTAAAGAGGTTTTGCATACTAAAGCCCATTGATATGTGTTTCCTCCCCCCATGTAAACCATATGAAAACCTGTATTCCATATCTATCTATGTTTCTCTATTATTTGTTTTTTTTTTTTTTTTTTTAATATACTCTATGCTGACAGTCAGCTTCTCATGCATTTACAAGCCCAGCTATTAACACTGAATTTTTGTTTTGATTACTGAACCCATCAATAGTGCAGTAGCTCATCCGGTTCACGATCCATCACGATTCACAGGTCATTGTAATGTGTGAAGAAGTTTTCTTGTCGCTGGTTGCACAAACTAATGACAATTAAAAGCCACTGAAAAGTCAAGGAGGCTCTCAAACAGTCAAATCCGGGACAAATTAATCTCGTACATCGCCGCTGCAATACAATCACTGGGCTATAAAAAGCATAAAAATTTGTGAACACATCAGCATGTCAAAACACTGACCATATTACTGATGTTAGCATAATGGTAAATGGACTGGTACTTAGAGAGCACTCAAAGCACTTTCTTACTACAAGCCTCATTCACACACATTCCTACAAGCGCCTTTTTCTATGCCTAAGTGCTTTTAATCTAACATCACACTCCAATGGATGCATCAGGGCAGCTCGAGGTTCAGTATCTTGCCTAAGGATACAAGAGCTGGGGATCAAACCACCGACTTTCCAATAAACAGACGACCCACTCTACCTCATGAGCCACAGCTGATAGGCTGATGGTGCTAAGAAGACCCTAACCATGCCTTCCTAATGTGGCAGTCAACCAATAGGACCACTTCCTCCATAATCATGACCAATAAGATCACAATCAGCATAATCCAACCAGATAAAAGTGGAATGCAACATGTATTTCAAACTAATATTTCAAGCTATCACAACATGTGATACTTCATTAAGTTTGTTCTTTAGAATTTTGAGCACAGTTTGGGTGAAAACCAATTATCATTGTGTCTAAGTTTCACTAAAATCTGATCAATACTGTAGGAGGAGGAGCAATTCACAGAGACGCTACAATATAATCATTGGGATAGACTCATCATCCTATCATTTAAAAACCTAAATAACTTAATGGAATTGTGGAATGAGTTTCCTGTGTTCTGTTTCTCACATTAATGAAGTACTTGCTTGAAACAGTAACGGGAGAAGAGAATGAGTGATTCACAACCGGCCGAATTTGAATCCAGGCGTAACTTTCACCAGCTACACCGTAAAGCCTGCCAGTCGTCTTGCTTTTTAAGTTGAAATCCCTTTTTTTTCTCCTTTTTTTTAAACCAACATACATTTAGTGATGGCTGCTTTCAATGCAAAAATTTCTGTGTTGTCATATAGAGTTAGAAAATTTACAGTGACACATGACAAGCACTCCGCTCCAAAGTGGTCCCTTACAGGTTATATCCACTGCTGCTCCAATTACAAACTCTCTTAAACCATCTTCCTTTAATATTTCTGTCCATGCAAAACTTTTATTTTAGTTAGAATGACATGAGCTTGCAACACATTTGAAATGCCACAGTGTTTCTTTATTTTTTTTAAAGCACAGCAGGTTTTTGTATGATCAGAGCTCCACCCAATTCCCTTTCTGCTAACACACAGGGGTGCTATGGAAGTCTTTCGTGCCAGCATAACACCATGCTTATATGTTTCTGATAAGATCTGGTCCCCAGGGTTTGAAACAAAGTGTTATTTTATTGTCAGACATTATTTACTCCTTCATTGTTTGAAAGGGCCTCTACTGTGGCAAGTGAAGCATACTTAACGCCTCTTTCTCTGCCATTATTCCTATCTCCTCTGCATCAGATCTATCAAATCTAATTACTAATGAGTCATGTCAAAGTATCACTCCTTTAGTTGAGCCCCAAATGAAATTTAGATGCCCCAAATCCCAGACCATCATAAGGGAAGGACACATCATATTTCACACAGCTAAAAAGCCAGAACAGTTCAGTTAGACTTACAGTAGAGGATGGTAAAACAACAGAGACGGAGAGAAAAAACAAACGAACCTCACACTGACAGGTTGCTGTCAGAGTGACAGGAGCACAGGAGGAAACGAAATGAGACATGAAAGTATCCGTCTTCATTAAAAGCAATTAAAGGACTTTATTGATGAAACGATTTTATTGATCAAACAGAAAACCTCAGCAAGAACGGCCTGTGTTTCACCTGCTGAGTGTTGGGGAGACCATTTTACCAGGGAAGGAACAGACGGTGCTGAATGTGGTTACACTTTAAAAGCAATAACATTACTTAATACTGCTGGGAGCAACCTTTTCTTTCACTGCTTGCTACAATTTGTTTCCATGACACCTCAACGTTTGGCACGTACCTATTTTTACCCAAGAAATACTACTAGGAAAACACTAAAGGAACCTAAGAGTAATGTTTTGATGACTTGATCCCAAAGTTATTTATGCCCTGCATTCTAGAAATATGTGCATGAGGGCAAAAATGCAAGGAAGAGGTGATGAAATCCACACTTAAACCAACTTAACAGACCAATACAGATGTTTGCAGCAAAACCTGAAGGGGAATTAGAGTGCAAACTGGTTTCAAACATGCTTTGGTGAGAATCACACAGATATTTTATCAATTGATGTGCTTCTGTATGAACAGTAAAATCAGCCACACAAAGCTGTTATGAAATAAAATATTTAATAATATATTTAAGATTATTCTGATTTCCTCCTGTTTCACAATAATGTGGCTTTTGATTTCATATGCAGAAGAAATCTTCTTTATAGTTTTGAATAGTGAGAGAAGACCTAACATCCAATTTCTGATTGACATTAGAAAACTGTCAGGATTCAGTTTCAGTTGTTAGAGGCACTGAGCAGGTTTTGCTTGAGAGCTGATCGACAGTGGTAAATATCATATTCATAATACTTTGGTCAGTACTGACCTTCATGGGTTTTTAACATGATACTCATCATGGAATCATCATGCATTTGTTAAACTTAAATAAAACATCTTTTGAACTTTGGGTTTGCGTTAATTTTAAATATAATTTAGCTGAGGTGGGGGTGAAGGTGGACACAAGGTTGTCTGGTTGGGAGTTAAACCCAGACTAGAGGATGTTTTGGACACTGAAGCATGTCTCCCAAGGTCAACTGACAGTCCCAGCCAGCCGCAGCCTCCACCACAGGCGGTCTGCTGTTGCAAACAGGGGCGACAAGAGGCCAAGGTGGTTTTCTGAGGTTTACCTACAGAAACTTTGCTAGGACATTGTAAATCTTTGCATTATCTTAGCTCAGATTAAACTTCACAAAGCTTTAAGTTGGGGGCAAGAGCACACAGCTGTCAAATAAAAGGTGGGTGTTGAATTTGTAACACAAGAAAAAACAAGTGTTATTGTGAAGCCGAATGCAGCATAGTAACTGTTTTATCATGATTATCTTGTTTTCATTACCATTAGAGGCCAAAAATCATAATTGAAAATAAAAATTTAATTATTTGACCTGGATCCATTTATTAGAGAAAGTTGAATTGACAGATTAAAATGAGATGTGGTCTGCAGTTGCGGGAAACTTCTTCCATTCAGTGTCATAACAGCAGGTAAGCAGGGGCAGTCTGAAGGGACTCATAGTGTGTTAGTGCCAACTGAGCCGACACAATAATTAATATTCTGTCACTGTGTGACAAACACAGCAGAGCCCCTCCAGCTTCAGGCTGTCACAGGAAGTATTTCTGGAAGTGGTGCTGTATGCGCACCTTTTTGCAGTTAATGTACTGAGTCACTAAAGAAAAGAACGAAACCGTGTATTTGGACCTCGTTTAGGCAATTTACAATAACGTTTTCAGCAGTCCCCCCCCAAATAAACCTTCTTATTCTGAAGAAACCTACACAAAAAGAAAATGTGCACAAACAGAAATATAAACAAATTAACAATTACTGACCTGATGAACACAGACATTGCACTTGTCACAGAAGACCATCTCATTGCCGTCTTCTCCCTCCGGTGAGCGGCAGACGTCACACACCACGTCCTCGTCATACTCGATGCCCAGGCCTTCCTCTGTCTCGATGGCTTGCTGCATCTTCTCCTCACACACACTCTCCAGCTCGACCAGGACACACTCCATGGTGAGCTCATCCAGCTCTGGTAAGCCTGGTGGTGAGAAAACAAAGTTAAAATAAAAAGAAAAAAAAAAAAAAAAAAAAAAAAAAAAAGATTAGTTTGTATTTGTCGTACAGACAAAAACTCAGCTACACAGAAACTAATCATCCATCTCTTGTGAGGCAGGGAAGACTGGGTGATTAGAGGATTAAATTTTGGCTGGTGCAAAGTTGTTTTTGTGTTTTACACATGTTGATTTCTTTCAAAGCTTGATTGAGTGAACATTCAAAGGCTGAGGAATGGCCTCTGGGAGAAGGGATGAGCATTTGAGAAAATACCAAGTCTGTACAAAGCAATTAAAACTAAGGGTAGAGTTACGGGGTCAACACTCAGAGGTTTCTTTTAGTTCCTTTTCTTGAGAAGGATAACAGCAATGGGAAGCTGCTCATATGAAGTTCAAAACAAACAAGCCAATTTACAGATTTTAAAGTTATTTTAGGTCTAAACACTTTGCTTAGCACTAATTTGAACCACACAGCTTTCTTTTGCATGTTTATCTCGCAAGGTCACTTTCTGTTTCTTTGGGGCGGCTCAGGGCGAAACGTGCTGAAAATTAGCTGTGAGAGTGTGTGGAGCTGGAGTCGACTGCTAACCAGAGTAAGAAGAGAAATATTACATGTGCTCTGCAGGCCTATTAGCCACCAAAGCCAAAATTTGAGAAAAAAAAAAACTGCCATTAAGCCCTTGTTGCCCTCAGCTCAGCTCACTGTGCCAATATGTGTCGACATTAGCATTAGTATCCCTGCCCCATTTGCATCTCAAAGTAATGCCTTGCTCTAAGGCTGGTTAATAGTTGATGAAGACTGATTTAACTGGCAAATGCAAGCCTTCTTCCTCATGAAAAATAAAGCATTTAAGATACCAGAAAAGCAAACAGTCTGGTTTCCAGGATGGTGGCAAACAGATGTAGAATATTATTATCTCATTACCTGCGATAAGATCACAGTGATTATACAAAATGGGTAACAGGAAGGCATTAAATCTAGTGTGAAAATAGTTTTGTTTTTTTTCCCTGAAATACAGATGATTATTTCGATAACAGTTTAAAAACCTAAAAAACATTCCAAATAATTTAACTTGAAGACTGTAACACACCACAGAGTGTGACTGCTGGCTGTAAATGAAGACTAAGCTCGCACAGACTAAATCACAGTTTTTTAAGCCACTTGGTCAGCCACAATCTCTAGGTCTTCACTTTAAAGTTATATCAAACCTTTAGAACGGGGATGTCAAACCTAAGGCCCAGGGGCCAGAATTGGCCCGGCAAAGACTCTAATTTGGTCTACTAGACGTCTTTGGAAAATGTGAAGGAGGGCATAGATTTTGGTAAACAATTAAATGACTATCTACTATAGAAATGTCTGTTTTTTACAATGTACCCACAGCAAAATAAATAAAATAATAAAATAATACATTTTCTGTGAATTAACAAAAATTTCCACTTTATAATCACATAAGGTCTGGGTAATGAGCTACCTGAACTGTTTCTGTAATTTTACACATTTATTTCTTACAATTTAAGCCCAAAGAGTCGTGCTGACAGATTTCTTTCATTAACTACAGCAGCATTTCTTTATCATGTAGAAAAACTGAGACGTACTGTTGAAATTGCACTTCTTTTTCTTATATTGAAATATCGCAGGGATTAAATGTGCAATTAAACTATGTTACACTGACAGAAAGGGGATTTTCACTGGTCCAGCCCACTCAAGATCAAAGTGGGCTGAATGTGGCACATGATGTAAAATGAGTTTGACATCCCTGCTTTAGAGTAAGGTGCTAATTTTCAAGATCAGTATGTCAAAGGATTCTGATTAATACAGTTAATCAGACGCCAGCGTCATTAGAGTCCTGCGTGCAGCAATAAAGAAACTTCTGTGGTCGTGAAGTCTGTAGCTCGGGATTATTTTTTGATTCATTTGCAGGAATCAGTACTCAGTTGGGAGGTTTTTATAAGTGGAGTGGAGCAATCTGTGGATGTCTTATTTATGTCACTCTCTCTCTTCCAATCCAAAAATAAAATAAATAAGTTACAACATTATTTACTGCTTCTTGAGGATCTTTTTGATAGCAGGGTTAATGTGCACCCCTGAGCTGCAGTTTCATCTACGATACCCCTAAAATGTATTGAAAATGTAACATCAACTTTAATGATAGTCAGCATCTGCTTCTGAGGCTGAAAACATGCAAATTTGGCCCCAAGCAGGAACGTCAACATGAATAAAGAACAAAAAAGAAAAAAGGTGAACATGTGTGATTGTTGTGGATTCAGAAGCTGCTTTTGAAGCAGCTGAAAAGGGGAAGCAGAGTTAGATATTAACCTGCCGTGACATTTACATCATGAACTGAGCGCACACACCAAAGGACAGGGAAGCAACGCCATTATTCACAGATATTGCGTGAACGTGTGTTGAGTTTGCTGTGTGCTTTGTGTCTACTGTAACTACATTTACTGCATATCTGTCATCTCTGTGAGTGTTTGCATGTGACAACTGTGACCACATGCAGACATCCATTTATCATTGTGTATGTGCAGTATGTGTGTGCTTAAAAGTAAAAAAGCAATTAACACAAACACCCAGAACAATCTGCCTCCTTTTCTTCACACTTCTATTATTCTAGTCTGCCTTACCGCTTTTGCTTTCAAACATCCATGTACATTGTGCCTTAATGTACTTCTCTAAATGTATTTGAGTTAATCAACTAAACGCAGCATAATGCTATCCAGCCTGATCTTACAGTAACACCAAGTTACTAATAGTACTCACAGTCAGACTGTATGTTTATTAGCTGCTATGATGGCCTAGTTTTCTTCAGGAAGACAAGTTTCCTGACAACAAAACACAGTTGTATTTTCTGTGTGTGTGTGTGTGTGTATATAGATATATATACACACATATATACGTATGCATATACATATACACACACACACTTGAATATTTTTTAAAAATGTAACATTTGATTTTAGGGGAAAAAAAACAGCACAAGCTGCCTGCGTCCCAGCGGCACAAAGCTGGATTTCCTCCAGAAAAGTTGTTATCCACCTGTAATACCACATGTACTGTGTGGCAAAGTCAGCACAGCCCGGTGCAGCTCTTGCAGCTTTATACTTAACATATACTGCTGCTGGTGCAAGGTGAGAGAAAGAGGGAGCCTCAAGGAGCTTTATACTGTAAGGTAAAGACCCTACAATGTTAGGGAGAAAACCCCAACAATCAGATGATCCCTTATGAGCAACTGCTTGGCAACAGTGGGGAGGAAGAACTCCCTTTTAACAGAAGAACTCTCTGGCAGAACCAGGCTCAGGGAGGGGCAGCCATCTGCCGCAATCGGTTGGTGTATCTGACCCTTGTTTACTCAGAGAAAAAAATTTTTAGAAAACGTTTTAAGGCTAATCTTAAAAGTAGAGATTAGGGTTGTCAAAAAAAATCAATACTTATATTCATTTGCAGCAATATCAATACAAACAGTGCTGTCTTTGCCTCCTCCAGCCAGAACACAACTTCACACAGCACCGCTGCAGACAGGCAGCCACACAGTAAAGCTCCTGTTTCACCAACATTGAAGTATTAAAAAGTTATCATAAATGTTAATGTGTGCACCAGCCAGGTTAACATTAACTGTTAACTATTAGCAATTACCTGACAGCCTCATTAGCCATCTGTTATCATTAATGTAGCAGCTAGCGGACTGCGGGTCACGGATGGAATATTGAGCCGTGACAGAGTGGATAACGGACACATGGAGAACCAGGTGGGTTGCTGGCTGTGCAGAGCAGCAGGGAAACTGTAGCTGAACTGAGCAGAGAGTCCAGGGTGTGGAGAACTAATCGGAGCAAATAAAGAGTGAAATTCAGAGCAGAGCAGTTGAATCAGGTGGTTTCAGGCCTGAAGACCAGAGCTGAGGATGTAATGAGCTGCAGACTGAGGAGGAGCAGTGTGAACGGTGGATGAGAAAGACGCTGCAGGCAGATGTGGACAAGATGATATTTTTCTACTTTTACAGTAATTTATTAAAATGTGTTTCTTATTTTGTTGTAGCTGTGGGGTCAGTTTTAAAATGCAGGCAGTGACCAGTTCAGTTTGTCACAGTGAGTGCTTTGTTTATTTATATCTTCTTTATTGTGGCATAAATAATACCACACTTTATCCAAAGTTCATGTTTAACTTTTCCATGATGTTCTTCTTCTACATTAACTAAATGATTTAATTGGGTAATGTGGTGTTTGTTGTACCCGTTGTTTATTAGTAGGTTATAAAATATATTTTACATTCAGGATCTGTAATGAAAATTAACAAGTGAACTTTTTCAAGAAATTACTTCTTTGCCATTACTTCTGTTGTTGCAGGATGGGATCAAAATCTTCTCTGTGGTATTGAAAATGATATCGAGTAACGAGGGTATCCTGGGTATCAGTACTGAGTTTGAAAATCTAGTGTTGTGAAAACCCTAGCAGAGATCGTGTCTGTCCCTCAAATCCAAACTGGGAGCTGGGTCCACAGGAGAGGGGCCTGATAACTGAAGGCTTTGCTCCCCATTATACTTTTAAAAACTTTAAGAAAGCCCGCAGTCTGAGAGCAAAGTGCTCTACTGGGATAATATGGCATTAGGAGGTCTTTAAGATATGACAGAGTCTGATTATTCAAGACTTTGTAAGGAAGAAGAATTCTAGATTTAACATGGAGCCAATGAAGAGAAGCTAATATGGAAGAATCAGCTGCCAAGTGAAGGTAAACAATGTTAGGACATAACATTTACCAGGTTTCTTTGCTGTGTTACACTTCTTTAATATGTACCAAGTCTTCCAGGCAATTTTTTAAGTGTTTAGCAGTAACAGTAGGCTAATCACATACATTAGCTAGCTTAGCAGTTGAACATTGTGTCTAAAGAAAAAAATATCTTAAAAATCAATTGCTAAGACCCTACAGGAGTTCAGTTTAGGTCTTGAATAATTCAATGACGGTGTGGTAATAATGGCAGAATGTTTACAACCCATGACATAATGCAGTGTCCGAATAGTCCGAACCCGTGTCGGTTTTTGAACAAATATTTTTGATTTTTTTGGCCAATTTTGACAGCCCTAAAGCTGAATAATGCAACACCCTCAAACAAAAGTCTTAAAATAACCAAAGAGTGCAGCACGTCCAGTATCAACATTTGGTCTCAAAGTACATATAACACACACACACAGATACATCTAAATAGGATGTGCAGGACTGAGACAGAAAACGCTGAATAATCCCATCATGATTTGGCAGCCTCACCCAGCAGAACCAATCAGCCGTCTGTTTGTTTTGTTTAACGTTGAAGGTTATGAGAAGCTTCTGCTCTAGGAAGAGCCAGTATGTGTGTGTGTATGCGCATGTATGTGTGTATGTGTGTGCGTGTCCGAGTTTTATTTAAAGTGAATGTGCAGCAGAAATAAAGCCTGAAACCCCAGCGGGGATTTATAGACACAATTACTATGCTTTATCTGAAAGGAGCCGATCAGATATTGAGTAAAGTGGCGGAGATGAGAGAGATGCTCGGGGTCAGCTGTTGTCACCATGGCGAAATGGGGGGTGTCGAAAAGCAGAGAGGAGAGAAAGTGGCAGAAAAAGAGAAAGCGAAAGGAAAGGAATAATGAGAATGGAAAAAGAAAAGAAAGAAAAGAGGCTACACAGCTACAGTACAAAATATTCACAGCATCTGCAGGTTTCAGAAAACTGCATTTTAAGGATTTTTTTTCTGTTTGTTTTTAATAGAGTGATTTTTCAATTTAAAAAAATGAAAGAAAAGGCTTGTGTTTGCTGGAACATATAAGATAAAGGTTCTGAGACTATGGAAAAGAAAAAAAAACAGACTACCTGTGAAATGAAAAGAAAACTGTAAGGTACCTCTTTAACTGAAGTCTTTGACTTAAAAACACTAGCTGCCAATCTCGTTCCTCAGGTGAGCCCTTCAAATGAGCTGAATATAATAATAAATCATCAAAGATAACTAAAAAGAACTCTTAAATACTGAAATAATTACAAGAAAAGTCCAAACTGCTTCTGCACCTCTTAATGCAGCCGGTACTGTCAATGTTCAAACCTCAGGAGCTTTGATCATCAAAGATGCCCTTACCAAAGTATCTCTAAATTAAATTTAAATCTAAGTATTTCACTTTTGTTTAAGAGTAATTACCTGGATAAATAGTGCAAAAACAACGAGTTGTTTGTCCTATCAAAAGAAAGAAGAATGGCTAAACAAGAAGAATGACTGAATGATTAATTTTAAAAAATACTCACAGCCGCCAATGCTACCCCTCAGCCTCCTAGTAGATGCACCTATGGTATCAATTTGAAAATCCTACATCAATTCATTCTCGAGTTATTGTGTTCACAAAGTTGGATGTCCACACCGCCTGCCAACCCGCCCAGCAGGGTGATGACAACACCCTATCATCCTTTGATGGCCAAGGGGTAAAAATGATCTATTAGATATTAACTAGATATTAACTGCTTGCTAATACAAATATCTAATCAGCCAATCACATGGCAGTACTTCAATGCATTTAAGCATGTAGATATAGTCAAGATAACCTCCTGAAGCTCAAACCAAGCATCAGAATGGGGAAGAAAGGTGATTTAGGTGACTTTGAACGTGCCATGGCTGTTGGTGCCAGACAGGCTGGTCTGCATGGGCTCACTAAAATTGGGCAATAGAAGACTGGAAAATGGCCTGGTCTGAGGGGTCTCGATTTTTGCTGCAACATTTGGATGTCAGGGTCAGAATTTGGCATAAGCAACATGGAAGAATGGATCCATCCTGCATTCTATCAACAGGTTGTTGTTGGTGGTGGTGTAATGTATGGGGGGTATTTTCTTGGCAGACTTTGGGCCCCTTAGTACCAACTGTGCATTGTTTAAATGCCACAGCCTACCTGAGTATTATTGGTGACCATGTCCATCCCTTTATGACCACAGTTTACTCACCTTCTGATGGCTGCTTCCAGCAGGATAACACACCATGTCCAGAGCTCAAATCAGCTCAAACTGGCTTCTTGAACATGGCAATGAGTCCACTGGACACACATGGCTTCCACAGTCCCCAGATCTCAATCCAATAGAGCACCTTTGGGAAGTTTTGGAATGGGAGCTGTGCATCCGACAAATCTGCAGCAACTGTGTGATGCTATCGTGTCAACATGGACCACAAACCTCTGACGAATGTTTCCAGCACCTTGTTAAATCTATGCCTCGAAGAATTAAGGCAGCTCTGAAGGCAAAAGGGGGCCCAACCCAGTACCTAATAACGTGGTCAGTGTAAATGTATAACATGGAACCAATCAGTCCTGAAAGTGCTAAAAGGAAATCAATTGTCAAATCTGACAATTTATAGACTAAACACTTGATCACAAATGCTAATCAATCACAACTAATCAAAACATTTAATTAATCAGAGGCACATTATCTACTTGTTACCAGCTACTGTGCAGACATTAGTTTATTTCCCATGTCCAGCACATAGAGAAAGTAATGGAAGCAATGCAGAAGCACTGTTGTTGCTGTGAAGTGAATGAAAACCAGCAAATAACAACTAAAGATTTCATGACATATTTACTTTTCTAAGGTTCATAGAAGTTCATACCTAACTTGAACTGTTTTTATATCTGCAAAGAATGAGATATTAACCAACTAACTAATTAACTAACCAAACAGTTGCACCACATTTTTAAAAATTAAAATAAAAAATTAAGACCCGCTGCCATGCTTACACCTGGCAAGCTTATAAAACTCTAGGCAGAATCCCTGATATTTAGCTGCAGCCCTATGGGGGGGTGAAATTCGCACACTACACAGCTCACAATTCCAGTGAAGTGAAAACGCATCATTCATGACACATCGGGGTGAGTCATTTCATAGAGGCCAACACGCAGAAGAACACCAAGTCAAAACACATCATTTTCAGTGCTTCATCCCTTACAACCGTGTTTACTGCCTTTGGAAACTGTTCTGACGTTATGCAAGTGGAGCAGAACATCCCTGCATTTACACAGGTTAAGTGATATTTTCCTCAATGTTTTCAGGCTACTATTATCAATAATGCAGTGCTTACCCATCTGTCTGAACTCTTGGTTGACTATCTGTAGCCAGGCAACATCCAGGTCATCCAGGTCATAGCAGCTGTAGAGCTGGGTCGGAGGAGGCTGAGTATCACCTTCCCTCTCCTGCCCATTGTTGGACAGACCACCTGTCGACTCCGGCAGCAACCTGCAACAAAAAAGAAGATGCATCCAGAGAGTTTTATTTGTGTGGTCTGGAAGCAATAACAACACTACAAAATGCAAAAGAGAGCATCCACTGAAACAAATGTCACATGTGGTTGTCACACAGAGTCAGGTAACTACAAATTGTGATTTCCACATTTTTTATCTATGCACAATTCTCTACCCTCTTTCAGTGTTACACTGTACACAGTGACTCTGAAGTCCTTGTGAAAGGTTGTATTCCAAAGCTGCATGTACATATCTGTGTGAACATTTTTAAAAACTCCATGTGCTCTGTGAGACACTGCACTCCTTATAGCAACATGACTTATTAGGAAGTCCTTTTCATGCCTTACAGACAGGTCCTGACCTCATCGTCCACAAAGACTGAATCAGAGTATGACGGATTTAAAAAACAAACAAAAAAACATGTCTACTGAAACAATGACAAATCAAGCGGTTGTGGGCAGCAGTGACATGAAGCTCCTCCAGGCAGTGTCTAGTCTCTGGAGCCTCGGGACCAAATGTCTCTCTGTCAACAACAGCAGGAAATGGGGTCAGGAACTCTACTCAACCCACTGGGAACCAATAAAGACTAATAAACACACACAGGCCCACATAAAGCATTGGGACACTGCAAGAACTAACAAACACATACAGAAAACACACAAAATAAATCACACACATGCCATCATGAAGGCAGAAACCACACCCGAATAACAGGAGAAAAAAAACAACACAGCATTTAGATCACACACACACCATAATTTCTCCAAAACATCTCTGTGTTTAGCATAGTAACACACACACACACCCTATTATTCACTCGTTCGTCGCTGAACTCGAGACCTTTGTGTGAAAAGGTGAAGTGCGTCGTGATCACAGCCACAAACAACACACAACCTTTAGCTCTCGGTTTAGCTCCCGGCCTTCAACGCCTCATTATCACACCACTTACTTATTACCATCCTCCTCCATTACTACTGTCACATCAAACAGAACTGTGATCCTCCTCATCTTTGTCATTATCATTATCCTCCTCATTATCATCACTACCACCACCACCGCCGTCATCATCACAAAACAGCTGCTGCAATTTAAATACACCGTCTTCACCAGAATCACATTTCACATGTGTTGCCAGCTCAGTTAAACATGAAAATAACACAAACTACCTTTTTAAAAAAAGCTTTTAAGATAAATGTTATGAATAGACCAAAATAAGTTATGAATCTGGTGCATATGATGACCTTGTTTTTGTGTGCTTTTCCAACCCTTCAACATTTGTTCATTCATCTTTGCTCCTCACCCTTTCCCCAAGGCTGGCAGGTATATCAATACATTTTCACAAGCCTCACTAGCTGAGAATTTCTCTGTTTTCAAATTATTTAGATATTTTTTAGATCCCTTTAGCAACTTCTTATAGGACCTAGTGACCAATCTCTTGAATTTTTGGACAAACCTTATGGCTCAGTTACACTATTGTAAAAATAGGATGGCAACCTCTTTGCAACGAGGAAAACCCGGCGGGTGTCTGGTGATCTGGCAACAGATTTGTGATTTTCAATGATTTGTCACAGCTAATCACCATATTATGACAAACAGATTGCATGTAATTACTTACTTATTACTTATACATGTAAATTACAAAAACTATGACGAAAAGTATTGATACTTTTGTCAACGAATAAAAACTAAATGAAAATGTTCTGGAGAGACGAGATCCAATCAGAAGTAATCTCCGTGTGTAGTAAAGTTAGACGTGCACAATTTGATCTGCCCCCAACAAACAGGGTTATGAAAACGCAACAAAATGTCAACGCATGGGAAGAAGAGAAGAGTAGACATATGGGCACATTCCACATTTGATGTGAAGAAAAATAAGACGCTTTG
>VUQS01008832.1:28048-43888 GCA_015108495.1 Heterochromis multidens
AAGCAATCCAACTCTGTTTGACACTATTTACGCTTACTGAGCTTCAAGGAAAATGAGCTGTGGCAGTAAATCATACTGCAAAAAAACATTTAACTATACTGGTGGGAAAATGAAATGGGTCTTAATCTGTGATGTGTCAGTAAGTCAAAAAAAAAAAAAAATCAAAGCCTATGCTGGCTTTACGGGAACTTACTGGAGCATCATGGGATTATTTGAGGACCAAATAATTTGTAGAGAGAGAGAGAAATGTAGGGACAAACAGTCACGAACAGGCTAGAAGTTGTGAGAAAAAAGCTTCCTGCTGCATGCAGAACATTCAACAGGCTGACTGTTACTAGCTAGACATGTTTTACCATTTCCATCCCATGGAGTCAAATACTGACGTTCTGTCAAGTGCTGCTGGCGTCACAGTGATATCCATATGCTGAATGTGGCAACGATGGACGCTGAAATATAACTCTTCTAAATCTTGTGTTAAAGAGCAACAAAATCCATATTTTGAGGTGGTGGTGCCATAAATCACAAATATGTTAGTGAGCAAGCAATGGTTCATTTCCTATTTGGGTGTGTTGTGTTGGTTTCACTGGTTTTTAACTTTTGCTCTCAACTTACTGTCTAGGTTTAGCCACCAAAAATGCTTGCTTATATAGGAAAAGGTTGTGGTTTTGTTTGGAAATAACACCTTAAGCAACATTAACAATGCATGTTTAAAAAAAATTACGCTTACAGATATCCAATAAATTTTAAATCTGATGCCGAAGGGTGCTTGACAAGGGAGTGAAGCTTTCTAGACCTACCTAAGTCTGTCTAGATGAAAGTCTTAGGCCAGGATTATACTTTCAACGTCCACGAGTCCACTAGGATCCACTCGGGTTCGCGTGACGTAAATTTCATCATCAGACGGTGAGCGCAGGGGTCCGTGCGAATGTCCACATGACTGCCTGTTTTTTGTGACTGCGCAGACTCGTCCTTGGAGAATTTATGAGAATGAATGTTGTTACATTTACAACAGGAATGCCTGCTCCGCTGTCAGGTTTCCAGCTGTCCGTGTCCGCAATGGAGTATAACAGAGGCTTTAACACTCAACACCATCTTGAAACACTTCTAGGCACTTATCTAGGCATGGTGAAGCTAAGGGGAAAAAAAAACAAACAAACTATTAAAGCGTCCTAATTTTTCCCCAAATTTCAAAAGCTTTTTTCACCTGGAAGTTATACTTCTACCACCATCTTTGATGGTGCAATTCAGGATTCTTTGAGCTCTTTGTCTCTCTCTTATGATGTCTGTGCTCACACCAAAACCTGTTGCGTCATGCACTGACACCAAATAACACTTTGCTTTTATCTTTGAGAGGACAGTGGCTTTGACAGCAGTATTAAAATATTAGTATTAGTTTTCCATGCTTTTACTCAACAGAAATGAAAGCCACTCTATTATTGTCGGAACAATTAATTAATCACCCATAAGAGGGAGGGGCATGAAGATGAAAGAAAGAGTGACAATATGATATTAATCAATACTCAAGAGACCCAGGCCAGGGTACAACAGAAACTATGCTAAGGAGGAGTAGGGAAGAGCAGGAAAAAGGAAGAAATGTTAAATATAGCTGGAAAAGGAGGTAATAAGACGAGATGGATCAAAGCCAGAGAAAAGAAGGAGGAATGGATGCTTTTCATTCATTTGATTTCAGTCTCAAGTTCAGTTAATTTAAAGTCAAGACCTAAAATTCTTGTTTAAACATGTTAAATAAATGTAAACGCAGCTAGCAAAGCTGCAGAGTATATCACAGAAGACTATATATAGATAGTACATATACACATCACACATATATCACATCACAGAAGGCAACGTTTTAAAGTTTGGAAACAAAAATTAAAAACCCCAAACACCTGCAGCCATTCTGTATGCATACAAAAACCTGATAAGGGTGTTAGTCTGAATACAAGATTAAACCACTTGTCCAGACATACCATTCTTGTCAGATGCAAACAATCACTTCCCTGTGTGTACACACTGGGTCTGTGTGTGCGTTTGAAATAATCTCTCATTCTTGGAATACCTCACTGTCACAGTACGGCTGAGAAAACCGGCTATTCCCTTTTCTTCCCTGTAATCCCTCTCTTTCTTCCCTTATTTTCACACCAGACTCTGTGTGTGTGCGTGTGTATTTTTGTGTGTGTGAGAGCGGGAGAGAGTGGGAGAGAAACAGAGAAAGAGATGGTGTGTTGTGCCAACACCCCCTTGTCCTTGGCCAACCCCTACAAATCCCTAACTCTAAAACACAGTCTCATATCTGCATGCAAACTGGAGCAGGACAATCAGGTCAGCATCCAACTTCCACAGGGTTACCCACCCAAGGATCCAGGGGCAACCCCATCATGTGGTGCTGGAGGATGGGTGTGTGTGTTTGTGCAGAAAAAAAAAAAAGGGTTAACTTACTGACAAAAATGGCTGTGCATCTTTGCAAAATTTTCAACAGGGCTAGTGCGATATCTCGATCTGTGGTGACGTCTGCAATAATGGACTCTCTGTCCACTCAGGGGCAGGAGAAATAAGCATCATGCAGGCAGTTAATACACAAACAGTGTCATACCGAGTAGTCGTGCAGCAGCAATGGCTTTCAGGTGTGTGTAATGAATGAGTGCAATACTCATTGTCCTTTTTATGCTTTTTAGTTGCTAAATGCACCAATATGTTTGCAATATTTGAAAACTTCCTTTAGCTGAAAACAGCCACCTTCTGTGGTCACAACAGCGATATCGAAGCAGTGAGAGTGAGCCAAAAAACTAAGGTCGCGATGGGTTCAGTGGGTTCATCATTACAACCAACCACTTCCACATGTAAGAAGTGAATAATAGGGATGCTAATGACATAATTTCCTCTGGGATTAATAAAGTATTCTGATTTGATTATTTTAATAGCCGTTAAGATGTGAAAGAAAAATCTAACATTTTATGCAATTACTTTTTGTTTAAAAATACATAATTTCATGTTTTTATGAGTAGGATGTAATCCACTCTTACCACCAGAAGGTGGCGGTAATGCACATACAAGCTAACCATTAAACAGCAGCAGACAGCAGAGGAATAACACAGCAATAACAATCAGGCATTGGACCATACACAGTATAAAAGACAGCCATATCTAATGGCCACCAGGGGGCGGTACCTGTGGCTGTGAAAAGCCTTCAGGTCTTATAGAAGTCTACGGTAAAACGACCCAAAGACTTAACCTTTGTAAAGAATGTCCTGGTGAGTTTATCCTGTCAGTCACTCATTTCGGGACATTCTGAATAAATTATCGAGTCCATTTTATAAATTTTGGTCATTCTAAATATCAGAGAGGAGGATTATCCAGAATATGCACACTGCCTATTGACTTGTGATTGTCGTTGTTAAAGTTACACCGGTACAAATCTTTACTGGTTTAAAAGTCATCTTGAAATATCCATTACGACAGGCCAACATCTCCTCCTAACAATAAAATCATGGCCAATATCTTCACGTAATATCACCAATCAAATATCCATGATATAGCGACACCATGCGTTTATGTTCCCTAGCGCGCACAACAGCGAGACAGGCCCAAACATGTCTGACAGCGAGAGCAGCATACCACCCCCTGATGACGAAAAAAAAAAGAAAAGAAAGAAAAGCTACAAGAGGTCAGACCTCCAACAAAAGTTCAATACTTCACAAAATATGCAAGACAACAAACTTGTTTGTAAATCTGATGCCAAGGGGTGCTTGGCAAGCAACTAGTGAGTAGAACCAGGCTGTGACAGCATGTGAGGAGGAGATACTAGCAGCTGGTGATGTGCAACCAACCAAGCAGGAAGCAGACATTGATAACAGCATTTTAAACGCTGAGTCGGAGCCGCTCTACTGGACACACACTGCAATGACACCATTATTAAAGCACCCAAGCATCTTTTTCTTTATATTGGTCAGGCTCTAGAAATGATTATTAGTCTTTAAACACTATAGTGAAAATTAAAGAAAAGCCAAAAAAAACCCCCAAAAAAAACCTTTTGTCTGACCTGGATGTGAAAGTGGCAGCTTGCTGACTTTTACTCCTCATTAGACATATAATCACATATCAACAATAGAGTTGACAGAACCAGGCACATATCAATAAATCAGTGACATGTTTGCAGATATAGACACACACAGAGTCACACATACACACACACACCTTCATAACTTCTTGGTGTTGTTTTGGAAAAGTGAGTCATCTTCATGTCACATTTAAACAGAAAAAACACACACAGAGTAATCCCTAAGCACAGAGAGTCATCTTTGTTAAGTTTATGTGAAATAAATAATGTAACCTCATCTCACATACACACACATATGTATATACACAGAAACTGTGATCCTTGGGAGCAGTGAGTCACCTTCATGTCATATTCATGTCAATGAAATCAATCATCTCCTCAAATACACAAACATCATTTGCACATTGACCTTTCAGAGATGACTCACCCCTGTGAGGCTTTCATAGCAATCAGCTAGTGTACCACACACACATACACACACTCATCAAAACACAAACACAAATCATGTAAAGCAGTCTTCAGTCTTTCACAAAATAATCACCCTTATTTTAAGAGTCTGACTGTCTCACTGCTCTTACATTGGTTTGAAAGCCTTTCCTCTTTTAAACACAGATGCTTCATAAAACTGTTATCAAATCACATCAGATGACCCCATTAAATGAAAGATTAATCACCCCTGTGGTATATAAAAATCAAGTAGTAGCGAGTCGTAAAAAAAGACAGAATTGGTCATAAATATTAATAAGCAAAATACATAAATGTGCTGAAACCAAGTTCTCTTCCAGCAAAAAGAAGTTTGCTTGAGGGATTAAAAGAGAGGAAAAACAGAGTAGTTAGTGCGAAGAAGTATTCCAACTTTTTTCAATAGAAACAAGAAGATGATGTTACAGAGCTGCCCACACTGTGTGACTGACAGCTGATCTCTGCAAGGTGCAGTGTAGAAACACCACCATAATGAGCGCTGAGCACCAAAGATGGAGAGAACATTTTTAAAAATGAGGAGACTGAAAATTACCATTTTAAGTAGGAGCTCATGAATGTAAAATGTGGCTTCATTATAGCCTCTTTTCACCTCTCTCTCTCTTTTTATGTCATAGCTACTCGTTCTCTACCTCCTACTTGGTCTAATATATCTGTTCGTCACAACCAAAACATTATACCTGCTTTTAGTGACAAGCTTATGTGTTAGGGCTGCACAAATTAAATACAAGACAGTATAAAAAAAACTGCTAAAATCAATGTAAAAACTGCTCTCCAACATCATTACGATCACAGTGAAATCACAAGAAAGAGTTAGTGTTTGGATCGTGCAGAGAGAAACATTTAAAATGTTTGTGAGACAGTCACTGATATCAGTAAAATCTTCAACAGTTCATTTAATACTTGAAGCCATAAGTTAAAGTTAAAAAAATACTAGTAAATATAAAGAGTTTTGGATAAACTTAGACAGACACAAGAAGATTTAACTGATCTATTTGTTCCAGGCACCAGAGTTAAGTTGTGAACACCGACTATGATCATCATTGAGGCTACATCCACACATACACGGCTATTTTTAAAAATGAAGAATTCATTTTGAAAAATATTTCCATCCACGTGGAAACCCAAAAACTGATGTCAAGTACTGTCAAGAGTGTGTCCAAGCAACAGGCGGTGCTCTAACTCTAACTGTATAAAAGTGCTGGCCAATCAGAAGCCTACAAACAATATCATCATGCACAGTCTGATGTCGAACAAAAAAAAGGGAGATAAAGTTGTACATCTTTGATGTTGCAAGACAAAAGACAATACACGGAAAAGGAGTTTCTGAAAATCTTGATCCTGGAAGTAGCTTTTCAAAATACCTAAAACACAAATTACATGTGGACGAAAGGCCAAAACACATTTAAAAAAAAAACTACATTTACCAAAAAACCCGTGTACATATTGGACAGGGCCTGAAATTGATATGGTAAATTTGTTAGTAAACAGACACCTTTTTTGTCTTCATAAGTTCAAAAGAAAAATGACTGATATTTTTTGGGCAGCCTGGCAAAGTAGTTAAGCTCTGTTTTTGGTTGCTACATTTGGCCTTCAGTTTTTTGACAAATTGCTACTTGCAAACTAAGGCCTCAGTCAGACATGCCTAGAGGCCAGTTAGTGACCATCTGGCAACCACTGATTGCAAGTGGAAAAACATGTATTCCCCGACTGGTTGCAAGTGGTTGCTGGCTGATGCTTGATGGAATTGGTCGCAAAGAGGGTGCTGCACCAAAAACCTTGCGATTGCTTTGATCACTGCAGTCGCCCATAGTTTGCATGACAGATGCCGACTTGTCTGCGAAAACTCACCACTTTACTCTGAACTGTAGTGAAACTTGAGAAACTGTGCTGCAAACTGGAAACAGAGAATGTTCCCCTTCAGCATAAAAGCTGCGCCTTAATGGTGCAGCCAACACATTTTAAAAGGCACAACTTTTACTTTGGCAGCCAATTTTCTCCATTTCCATTTTGTGTCGCACTTTTCGCATATTCACCAAGTCAGTGTCTGCCATGCAAACTACGGGAGACCAAGGCAACCTGCAAGCAACCAAAGCAATTGCAAGGTGGTTTTCAGTACAGCACCATATACAATGCTGTGAAAAAGTATTTGCCCCCTTCCTGATTCTTAGTTTTTTGCATATTTGCATTTTTGTCACACTTTACTTTTGGGCCAGGTAGGTTTGGATAATTTTTTTCCCTTAATAAATGAAATCATCATTTAAAAACTGCATTTTGTATTTACTCAGGCTCACATGTAAGTGTGACAAATATGCAAAAAACTAAGAAATTAGGAAGGGGGCAAATACTTTTTCACGCCACGGTATCTCTTTGCAACCAATTTCATGCTAGTGACTGCCAGCAACCTCCAGAACCGCCAAACAATCATGGAATACACACTTTTCCCTAGAGCACTGACCGGTGTCTAGGCCTGCATAAATGAGGCTTTAGCAATCGAATTCATAGCATTATCCAATAATCTTCAGCTACCACTCACAAATCGAGTGAGAATAGGATGAATTCCCATTGACTTCTATGCAATCCCCCTGCTGGCCATTACAAAGAATACAGGCTACATCCCATTTTTATATACAGTCTATGACTGCTAGCAACTCTTGAGGGAAATATAAGATATTGGCTACAAGATGCTCCACTATGTTCACAAGCTGGTCTCCAGTTGTTTCTGTCTGCAGTTATGTGTTAAGCTGTTAATGTCCAGTCAGAAAATTTAAAAAAAAAACAGTTGAAATAAAACATTGAGTATAGGTGCTCTAACCAATTTGCTTCAAAGCAAAAGCAAAATCACAAAAATAGTAAATATTAGGGGTTTTAAGAATAGGAAAAAGGAGGTAGACTTTATTTTATGCTTATGGGCTCGGTTTTTAGATATTCTTAAAAAAAAAAAAAAAAATTAAATTAATTATTTGTAATGCCAGAATTTGAGCGCAGAAATTTGCCCTTTTAGTTTATCCCTTAACTCATGAGAACAAGGGGATTGAATTTCAGGGACTGTGTACACAGGAAACCAATGTCAGAGTGCATTTACAGTGAGCTGCCACTTTGTTCAGTGGTTCAGATGCCAGTGTGGTCTGCCCGTTGTCATGGATATTACTCAGACTTTTTAACAGTGTTTCTCTAAAGCACTGCAGGCATCTGCACACACACATACACACAAACAATGCCTAACTTACACACAGATAATACAGAGTACATAAACATAGACTCAAAAGCACATGCCCAGGGTCAAAACTTCCTCAGAGTACATACAAAAATCAAACATGTGACCACACACTAATAAATAGATACAAGCACAAATACACACACACATCACTCTCAGTGTGTCGTCCTGTTTGCCTTCCCTCTCCCCTCTCCAAACTCCCACAGATCCAACACAAACAGTAAAAAAAAAAAAAAAAAAAACAAAAAAAAAAAAACCTAACAAATAATAATGCTTTTAAAGTCTTTCACCTCTTTATCACACTGTCTTTGAATATTTAACCAGCACAAAATTGCAACAAAACTAATAAAGATAATAAAATCTTTTTTTTTTTTTAAATCTGCTACTGCCATCTTTTTTGTTTTTTACTTCTTTTTTTTTTAAACTTTGTAAATTAAACATTCCCTACACACATACAGGTATATGCAATTACTTTAGCTGATTAGTCCTGTAGTCAGGTATAAGTTGGGTGAGAAACTTATACCTGACTATGCTTTGTATTACATGATGTTATTACATGTAAGCTCATAAAAAATGAAACAAAAACAGGCTGTCTACAAGTATATAAATTAGTTAAATTAAAGATTTTTAATGCTGCTTTAAATGGTAAAATATTTGGTTGACTTTAAGAAAATTTTCCAATAGTTTGTTAAACTTAAAAGAAAACTTAAGTAGGATTGTCCTAAACAATCACTGCCATAGAGTACACTTTCCCAACATCTGATTTAATTTCCAAGAGTCGCTGTTGTTTTCAAGGGATACACTGTTAAATCTGCCTCTTGCCATTCCTCTAGACTAACAAACAGGCTGGCTAACAAGGCCTTCTTCTCATCATCATCACCATCTTTAGGGTTTCCACCAGTGTTGGCTTGCTGAGACTAAACTAACCCCACACCGGGTCTAAGCATCAGGGCTTTTGTCATTTTAAGATGTTTTTATTCTTGTTTGCCATGAGCTCTAACTGTTAGCTTAGCTAATTTAGCAGCCTACTGTTACCAGTAACCATTTTAACACACATAAAAATAACCTGAAAAGTTATTTAATGCACAGCCTTAACAACGCAGTCACGTTGCGTGGTCGAGAGAGCAGAAGAGTGGATATTGTGTGATGAAAATCTCATAGTGATGTGACTAAAAACCGTTTAGGTCCCATCCAAACTAAATTTAAAGATATTTAATACTATTTTTAAGGCCTTGAAAAATATAATGGAGTGTGCTGTCAAACAAGCACAGTTTATACATCCCCACACTGTCCTCTAAAAGGAAGAGCTCTAATTAGTTTAAGTGAAAACACCTGTGCTGGCTGTGGGTGCATGTGGGCGACACTTTAAGATTTGAAATCCATAACGAATCAAAACTATGAAACATTAATACTGATCAAACTAGCAATGATATAGTGACTGCTTTCTAACGTTACTTACATACTTTTTTATTTATATATTTAAAACATGACTTATGTAGAGCTGTTCTCATTAAAATACAATATCAGAATATTAATAACCACTGTTAATTAGCAGAACTCAGATGATGTGAAGGCAGGTCAGGTTTTAAATTGAAATTATAGGAAACTGCTTGCTGTTAAGATCTCAGTCTCTTTTTTTTTTCTTCACACCAGCAAAGAAACTCACACTCTTTGTATTTTTAACATAAAAAAGTCATTACTGTTGCCATTTCCCAGAATACTGTGAATCAACACTGTGCATGTCTGAAACCTAAAATGACACACACATGCTGGAGCTAGAATGTGGCTTGATTTACTTTAAGTTACAACATAATGCAAGGCAATGTTGGGAAGATAAACTGGTTTACATTCAGCTGTTGTACAAGATGACATAAAACTTAAATGTCTCAGTCTATTACAATTACTGCCATGTAACAAATCTATTATACTTATCCAAGAGAATTACAATGCTTTAATGACTGTATTGACTGCACACAAATATTATAAACAATAGTTTCAGACCCATTATATTGTACTATGGTGCTTATAGGCTGAACAAAGGAACATGCAAGAGGCATGCAGGAAAGAATTAAGCTCCCTCCCAGACTAGCTCTCACGTACAATAATCCTGCTGTGAATCACCTCTTTGTCCAAACCAGAGTCGCCACAATTCCAGCGACTGGTGCTTCAGCAGGAGTTGCCTTGGCAATGCCATGGCAGCTCTGAACTAAAAAAAAAAAAAATAGCAATCTTAATACTTACACACTTATTCCCCCACATTTAGGGCATTCACCATATTCACACTTCCTGCCTGATTACCAGCAGTTCTTTAATTAACTTTAAGAATTAAAATGCTTTTGAATTTAGGTTTCTTATAAAAAACAAAAAAACAAAACCAAAAAAACATTTAGACAAGTTTTTATCAGACACCCTTATTCTGACAAAGCATATGAACAGACCCTTAATGGTAAGGCACATCTTTTGCATATGGACATGTTATCACTGATCCAACACGGCAGCAACAGGTACAGCAACAGGTACAATTCAACAGCAGATTAACAAATTGGAAAACTTCCTTCCTCAACTAAAATTATATATTTTACAGCTCTACAGGTGAACTTGTCTAGATACTAGTAAAGTATGCCGAACAAATGAACTGAAAAGTACAGTGAAATACAAGTTATAATTTAATTAAAGGTAAAATCAGTGTTATTAACAAAACAAAACCAAGTTTGTATATTTACACAAATAAAGTTTTACAAAAACATTTGTATTTATCTAAAATCAGACTGTTTTATATAACTGTCTCTTTGTACAGTTTCCTATGTAAAAAAAAAAAAAATGTATCTGTAAGTAAAGTCATCTTAGTTTTAGTATTTTGCTGGTCATTTTTGGACTGTTAGATCTACTTAGCTTTTTAACTGAAACCTACTTAACTGTTTAATTTTCACATTATTTTAGCTGTGATCCAGCGCTGGCATTTACATTAGTGTAAAGCAAACCGGATCAACTCTCATTACTTTTGACTTGCATGAAAACACTAAAGAGCAGAGTTACTGTTGACAGAGATCAGCAAGACAGCAGTGCTTTGCTTTATAATCTCTATTTTAGTAATGTTTAAAATATGTGTAAAGTGACACAGTGATCATTGTTGTGCCATGCTTTCACTAAACTAACATGAGGGTAAATAAAACACAACCTGAGTGACTGAACTGTAAACATAGGGGAACAAACACAAAATAAGTCATTATCACAGAACATACATAACGTTTCAGCTAACGTCGACAAGAAAAAAAAAACAAACAAACAGAACCCTCAGGATGCTACAGTAGTTACTGATAACTCCAGACTATACCAGACAAACAAGTGCTTGTAAAGTGTATTTATCCAGGAAAGTGGTCAGTGTGTTTCTTGTAAAAAGTAAAATTTCAGGTGAGGGAAATATTATGGAAGGCCCAGCTTCACCCACTTAGCAATTATATTAATCCAGAGTAAATTAATCAGGATATTGTTTGTTGTGTGGGTGTAACTGAAAATATTAGTTGGGATTACATGAATACACATGTCAAGAAAAATCATAAAGAATGTCTTGTGTTTTGAACAGATAACGCTCTAAACTTTGTATAATTATGTAAATATCAAAACTTTATTTTATATTGTTAATATCTCTGATTTAACTTTGTTACATTTACATCTATTCACATTATTTTTTTTAAGTGTTGCTAACAAGACCGGGACACATTTGAAGTAATATAAATAGTAAAGTTAAGTGGGTGCCACTTAAAAATACACACTTAACAGAAGAGCTAACAATCAAAAAATGAACAGGTGACTTTACAATTTTTTTAAACATACAAAAATGTAAGTAGATTTTGCAAAGAATATGTATACAGATCTACATAACAATACTATCAAAAAGTGAAGCCTAGCTTTTAAAGGTGATCACGAGGTGTACTTTTAACTGTTCAAAGGACATTAGACAGCCTACTGTACCTGACCTGCTGAGTCTGTCTTCTCAAATGCAAAAATATGAACCAAATTACCACAGCATTGCATGCAGTTTACGGCCACAGAAATAAATACTTTCACTGTTACAGCAAAGTCTGCATCGTCACTGCTTTGAGACAACAGAGGAACTCTATACTACCAACTGGAGTTCAAGTTTATAAATTACAGATTTAAAACTGGATGGTCAAACTTTAAATAGCAGAAGCAGCGATCCCGTACAATTCCTATGATGTAACTCAATAACATCTTTCATTAGACCTTCCCTGCCTCGTTCTCACACACCCAGCACCTCCAGTTTGCAACCCACACCTTTTATTAATGATTTTCAGTTTTATGACCATGGAATGAAAACTTTGATGACGTGAACAAAGTCGTTTTGAAAAACATGGAAAGTTTTCCTCTTTATAAGATCAAACTGTTATCAAGATAAAGGTGGAGAAGTACTTTTCCTATGCTACTATTTTGTCAGACATTTACACGCACGTACACAACACCCTGGTGTTATTAACAAATGGGAATAGGGATGGATGTCCTTAATATTACTGGCTGTGGTTGAATTTAGTGTGGACTGCTGGTATTGATAATACTACATAAAAGTAAGGACTTAATGTATTCCACTTGCTTAATAACAAATTTATTAAATAGAGGAGTGTTAAGAATTTAAACAAATATCCAACGCATTTATCTTCATGTAGTGGGTCTAATGTTTAGAGCATTTCATCCTGCACACTGTATTACAGCAGTGTGTGCAGCTGATGAAGAAAGCCTGCAGACCGTGAGCCTAAGTGACATATAATGCTAAGTGAACATAATGAAAAGTTGTCCTAGTTACAGAGCAATTTACAGTTTAGCCATTGAGCAGATGCTCATACACAGAGCGGTAAAATGAGTGAGCACTCCTCTAGCATCAATAGAGCCAGACAACTCAAAGAGCACTGTGAAAACAACAAATGCTACGACATTAAACAGAAAATGTCAGTGTGGGAACATTACTGCTTTCAGCTGACACGTGGATATGAAATTTTAAGCATAATCATCATCTAACACAAGCCTAATGCAATCCAAGAGGAAACAACAATAACTGCAAAATGATCACGGTCACTAACAGCACCATGTTTCATGAGTTTTCATATGTTTAGCTTTATTCAAGGAGACGTGGAGGAAATTAAGCAGCAAAAGGCCGGCCTAACATGTGAGTCAGGCGATATCTGCTAAAGCCACGTTTTTTGTTTTGTTTTTTCTGTATGTGTGTCTCAGCTTATTGAAGTGCATTTCCAGTATCGGCAATCAAAACTCCTCTCGCTTTCTGCCACACAAATAGGTTATTATATAACCACAGACCACCCAGTAGCTTAAGTCAGCATTACTACTAGGACAGCCAACAGAAAGAGTTTGGATGTAGACAAACAGATCAAAGTGGCAACTATTTTTGCATCCGCTGCTCTTTTTGCTTTCACTTTAATAACTAGATAATTTGGTAGAAGGTGGCATGTCTATTAGTGGGTGGTGGTTTAGTTTAATTAACCACAATAAGCATAACAAAGTAACAAACCAGAGCTGCTTCTAATGTGGCCACTATCAACTCTCCGATCACAAACGCTGTCAACTTACTCGCATCTTCTACTTGCTTTATTCTCCCCTCACAATACTGTTATCCTGCATGTGTCAAATTTAAAAAAAAAAATGCAACTATAAGCACCGACTCCTGTCAAAGCTCATGTGTGTTGTACTAATTGCTTCAAGAGTGAAACAGCTCTGCAGTTTGAGGCTGCATATGGCACACATAGCAACAAATGATAAGTTAAGTCACTGCCTGTAGGTACAACTGCAACTACAAGAGAAGATTAAATAGATCAAGTCACTGAGAGACAGATGTGTCTTTTTCAGGCTAAATAAGGCAGGAGAAAACAATGTCATGAGCAAGTTTGGTTTTTTAATATCTCATCATGACGTCCACAGACCACACCTTTGGTATAAATTTAGATTCACATACATCACTTCACATCCAGGCCCTCTCATCTTATACAATTCCCAATTTGTGTTTGCAAAGCAAGCTGAAGCCACAGGAAACTCAATATCATGCATATCAAACAACTGTATTACTCTGGCCTATATCCAAGACACTTGCTTGGCTGTCTTTGAACAAGAGCAAAATTTATATTTAACAGGAGGTCCACCCTAACCTTAATCATGAGCGCAAACGGATAAAGCCATGCCTGCAAAATTCATCCAACACTTTATGCTTAATTCGCCTGGTTAAGGCGTGTTTACATAAGAGCTGAATGAAACTGAGCTGCACAAGTAGTAGTGAGCTAATGAGAGTTTCCCCATGCTGTCGAGCACATGCAAGAAAAAAAAATGAATGAACATACCTTCATCTCTCTATGAGTCCTCTAGGTGACCAGTGTAACGGATCCCAAGCTGGAGAAAAAAAAACAGAGGTGGGAGAAGCTGTTAGGCATTACAGAGAGTGCCAACTTCTGTCTGCCACAACAAGACACGATTATGTTATGATGACATCACTTCTTCTGCTACACTGCTGGATACCATGAAAAAAAGCGGGGCGGTAGACGCTCACTTTAAATGGCTTGGAAAAAAAAAACACATCGACGACTGCAAACGAGACATCCTTCTAGAGATCGCTGTCTTTTTTTTTCTCCTCTGTACATCCTGATTTAAGTCTGCAACAGATTTGTTCAAGAAAGAGACAGAGAAGGGTGTGTGTGTGTGTGTGTGTGTGTGTGTGTGTGTGTGTGTGCGGGAGCTTTCCAGTCCAATAATATGTGTTGCAAAGTAAACCGTGGCAGGCCGATCGCTCATTCGCAGAGCCTTTAAAGCCGTTTATGTAATGCCCAGTGCACACTGTTGTAAGTCAGTCACCAGTCAGCCAGACTTGGCTTGTGGCGAGAGAAACAAAGTAACTAGTCGCTGCTCAAAGAAAAGGCTTCATCTGTGTGTCTGTGTGCACAGATGGATGATATTGTAGCTGTTTAATGGAGTGATGGACAGTGTAACAGCCGCCCGGTGATCGGTTCTCTGAGTACACGGCAGCGTGGTGTGCCTGCTCTCTGCACTGCACTGACTATACCAACACTACAGCAGAGGATGACGCCATTTCTGTAGCTGACAGTAAGCTAGAAAGGAGAACAGTTGAGCGCACAAATACTGGAAATCCAGGGAACCGCGGTCGCAATTCACCAGCCCATGTCAGAGCCATTTCTCTGTCGGAGACCGGGATCGCTTAGGTTTTTGTTAAAGGAAAACTGTACCGAGACCATCCATTTTCGTTTTCGCTTCTCTCCCTTGGTGTCGGTGCGCTGCTCTCTGCGGAGAGTGCGCTCTTTGCGACAGCAAAAAAATAAAAAAAAAATAAAAATAAATATATCTATAGAGCGATAATAACACAGCCGCCAGCCCCAAAAAGCCTTTACAGAAACGTCATATCACCGCCCGGGCAGTAAAAACCACGTCAAGTTGAGCAAAAAGTGAAGATCGGCCGTGCGGACCGATTGGAAGTGACTTTCTGAACAAAATGCTGTAGTGTGGCATTTCGCTGACTGTTCACGGAGTAGCGATGAGTGGAGGTTTGCTCCTGACAAAGAAACAAGTCGACGAAACGGTTCGCAACAAGGTCAAGCTCGAGGAAGACTTGCAACGCAGCAACATCGCGTTAATCCCCCCACCACCACCACACACAACATTTTATTGTTACAACACAAGCCAAGGTCGCAGCCCTCGTTTGGTTTGGTTCGCGGAGGATACAATGTCATCCGCCCCAGACAATTTGCTAGACCGAGCCGATGCGAGTGAGTGAGTGGACTGACCACCACCACCAGCACCACCACCACCACCACCAGCAGCACCAGCAGCATTAATGCACTCGTACAAGCTCGAGTCTCGGTCGTCTTCTCTCCTGTCCTAAAAGCTGCCACCGAGATTAACTAAAGCGTCGAGCTCATTTAAACCTCTCCACTAGTGATTCATGTCCAAGCAGTTGGTTACGGAAATGTGCAAAAATACTGGTCACGCACCCATAACACCGAGAATAACACAAGTCTTCACTAACGGAGGAGGAGGGGGGGGGGGGGTTTTTGTAAAA
>VUQS01008832.1:45864-61182 GCA_015108495.1 Heterochromis multidens
TATAATTAATAATATAAAAAAAAAAAAAAAAAAAAAAAAAAAACTTTTTTTTTTTTTTTTTTTTTTTTTTTTAAATAGGCCGTTTAATAGATAACAAATTCAACTTTCGATGCATACAAGTTCAAGACAAAAAAAAAAAAAAAAAGACTTTGCAAAACTAATGTGTGCAGGTACAATGTACACACATCCAGCATCGGATTAAATTTAGTTTTTTTTGTATTGTTTTTGGTCTGTTTATGAGAGACTTTTTAGTGATCACGAACAGTCACAAACCTGAAACAGCCGCACCCTTTTATTATATTAAACCAGTCTTTGGCAGTTTGTGTGAATCACGGGTGAAATAGTTGTTTTAACTCATCCAGGGGCTCATGTGACCCTTGTGTCACCAGCACAAGGGGAATCTATAGTTCTGACCGTGCGTAAACTGGTCAAAGTGTCACCGGTAGAGTCCCTATGTGTAGGATGTGGTATGTGTCTGTTGTCAGTTACACAAGATGGCCTTGAGTCTCACATTGTTCTGTGTCAGCAGTCTCCCTTCTGCAGCTTCCTGTACAAAGATT
This sequence comes from Heterochromis multidens, assembly GCA_015108495.1. Lineage (NCBI taxonomy): Eukaryota > Metazoa > Chordata > Actinopteri > Cichliformes > Cichlidae > Heterochromis > Heterochromis multidens. The sequence goes on from VUQS01008832.1 coordinate 46,425, forward strand.
CTGTATACACATAACCTGTTGCACAATCTGTCATTTAAGAGCCTGGTCGAAGTTTGGTGGTGACAAATGACAGATGTAAGTAGCATCACTAACCAGATGTGTATACAATTTTTGTTTACTCTAGTGTAATAGTATGCCAAAATCTTTATTTTTCTAGAGCTCAGTAATATCACCATTATTTCCACCACACTACTAGAGAGGGGCTGTTTCTTGTGGCCTTTCTAAAGAAGTGATCTTACTTTAGGTAGTGAGGGTCATTGATTGAAGGATTCGATTTTTCCAAAGTAACTGTTTTCTGTTGTGATGTGAGGTAAAGTGCCTTTAGTTAATTTATGCATTAAGTTGTTTTTTTGTTTTTTTTTAACATTTCTTACAAATAAGACTAAATCTGAAGAGTGACTTCTGATATTTCCTTTTGCTGAGGAAACATTTAAAGCAAGAGCAAGTTTCAGTAACTCACTCCGAGTTGGGAATGAGTTGCTGCCCCAAGTGGAGGAGTTCAAGTATCTCTGGGTCTTGTTCACGAGTAAGGGAAAGAAGGAGCACGAGAGCAGATTGGTGCGGTTTCTGCAGTGTTGCGATGTGGTACCAGTTGGTCATGATGAAGAGGGAGCTGAGCATGACAGTGAAACTGTCAATTTACCGGAAAATCTACGTTTCTACCCTCACACATGGTCATGAGCTGTGGGTAGTGACCGAAAGAATGAGATCGTGGATACAAACAGCAGAAATGAGCTTACTCTGAAAGGTGGCTGGACTCTCCATTAGAGAGAGGGTGAGAAGATTGGTCATTAGGGAGGGGCTCCTCCCTAATGGAGGAGCTGCTTCCCCTCCACATCGAAAGGAGCCAGTTGAGGCGTTTAGGGGAACCTGACTAGGATGCCTCTTGGACACCTCTTAGGTGAGGTGTTTCAGGTACAACCCACCGGGAGGAATCTGAGCTGGCTTGGAAGGGCCCTAGAAGGGCTGAGGGAGATGGTTAGTTAGAGGAAGGTCTATGCTGCCCCTGAAACCTGGACCAGGAGAAGTAGCAGAAAATAGATGGATGGACATTTAAAGCTAATAATAATAATAACAAGCCATTATTGTCATTGTACATTAGAAGTATACAACAAGAACTATTCTGTTCCATGCAACACTGTTAAAACATTTAAAAATAAATGGATAAATAGGGCTTTAAAAATAATGAAAGCATTAAGAGAAGACACACATTCACGTATTTAGGACATGACTTCGCTTGAAGGCATGTCATTCACTACAGAATTCCAAATTCACATTCCAGATTTTGAGATCTTAAACTCTTAAAACATGGGAATACTGTCATTTTCATAATTCCAAATGCCATTCAAAAATGCCAGAATACCTTTCTGCTTTTTTTTTTTCTTTCATGAACTAGTCAGTTGCCACCTGTCAATCCATAAATAATCGCTAATCCAAACAGAAATGTTTTTGAATGTAATTGTTAAAATGGCATTTTCAATTCATCATACCTGCAATGTTAAAAAAACGTTGCACCCATATCATCTTTTTGGTTCTTTGTTGCAGACAGGTTCTTATGAGGCCTAGTGACACAGTGTATGCATTTACTGACAAACCACATTAGATTGCACCACATTTAGAGGCCTGCTATATCTTAAAAACCATCTTCAAGAACTGTGTTTTAGATTTTTTTTTCTTATTTCTTGTATTCTTTATTCTTAATTATAGATATATTGTATAAACTTGAAGCAATGGACCGTGGCTCGGAGGCTGCTGCTGACCGAATCTTGCTAGAACCATACAACTACTTGTTGCAACTGCCAGGTGAGTCTCTTTGTCTCAGTGGCTGCAGGGGCAGGGAAGAGATGTAGACAAACAGACAAGCAGCTGTAATATCATCAAAAGCCTTACATACAGCTGATGAGTACTTTAGCTACACTCACCTCTGACCTCCTCACTTCCTTTTAGTATCCATGGAACCGAGCATGAGGAAAATGTCTTAGATACTGAACGTGATAAAAGGCTCTAGTTCAGACACAGTCGGCACATTAAAGAATAGGTGATGTTGGTCTTTTTGTAAACACTGTATGGTACTGCGGTACTGGCATAGTAGGCGTTAAACAAAAGGATGTCATATTACCAGAACACACAAACAGTATTTATTTCTGGTAATCAGGTTTGAAAACGTGGGGGTCATCTCATTTATGATAACTGAAATTGAGTTCGTAGTGTCTCCTGATGTCTTCACTGCAGGAATAAAAATCTGTCAGACAGCCAAGAGCTGTGGGTTTCACAGATGATGAGCTCAAAAAGGCTCAAATGCTAACTGTGAGAGCTAATGATTCTGACTTCTTCAGAAGTCTGATAAGAGCGTGTGTGACTAACAGACGAGGTACACAAATGTGGATTTGGATGTTACCATAATTCACTTTTTACGAGGTAACAGGCTCATTGAGGACTTCTTTCTCCTTGAATTATTGGTGTCTGAGGGGCAACTTTGACAAAAGGATGAGCATAAAAGAATTATGGTTCTCAGATACATTGAAAAAGGAATCATAATCATAATAAGTTATAGTTTGTTCACTTCAGCTTTTAACAAATTATTTCATATAATTTGTTAGTGTTTGTTTGGCATTTTTGTGGAACCATAATAAGTTTGAAACAAAATCATGATAATTGACTTATATTTGCTGTTACATTTTAATATGTAGTTTTGCAGCATTATATTGGTTTCCTTTTGTTGAGGATATTTTTTTTTTAAGGTCTAAGTTATATGGTTATCATTTTAATGTTCACCACAGAATGACTAGACAGTAATTTGAGCATGAACCAATTTGCTTTATTTGTAATCTCTTTGACTCTCACATGAGGCTGTAGTTCACAGAATAATGACTTCTAATATTAATAAAATGGAACAGCTATAAACATTAGACATTAAATACCCTGAAATGAGCAAGCTGTGCACAGCTCTATGCATGTTTAACTGTTTTCTTTAGCTTAGATTCCCTTTCCTAGCAGCTGTTTTTGAGGCTCTTTTTATTGCTTCAGTTTTGATTGGTCACTTGTCAGTAGCGAAAAGCCTGACCTAACACCAGAAGTTAATTTGGGTAAATAGGACATGTGCTTGATATTTGTTAGTTGGGATGTTTCTCTGCTTTAAGTATTTGAACAGATGCACACTTTTTGTTTCCTGGCTCTGTGTTTCAGCAGATTACATTTTAAATGGAACAAATGATTGCACCAGGTCTCTATTTTAAGTTGAGGTGGTGTTGGTTAATATTAAAAGAACTGCAGTAGGAATATACTTTAACCCTTTTAAGGCATAGTGCTGAAATTGTAAGATCTAGACTGTATTTATCATTGTACTACTAATCACCATGATGGTTTAGATTATAGCTTTGAACACTCAGTGGAAACAGCTTTACAGGAGAGTTCAATAGGATGAAGGAAAAATGCCTTAAATGTTGTTTTTGAACAGAAAAATATCTGTGCTTCCTGTAGCTCAGCTGCATCCTGCCCGTGTTTTCAGCTTTTTAGTGTTTTAGTCAGGTAGCAGCTCAGCGGGAGCTGATGGACTAATGTTAATGGTTTTAATGTTCACCCTCACTTAGATCTTCAACTGTTTTTGTATAAGTAGAGTTAAAATGTATTTTATCTGTGTGAGACTGGTGTTTATTTAGCCTCATTGCACACTAAATACGAAAGCCATTTCTTTCAGAACACTCTGTAACCACAACTCTATAATTAACACTTGGATCCATAAGTTTTTGTTCAGTGACGCAATTTTTGTGATTTTTGCCCCTGTACACCACCACAGTGGATTTTAACTCAAGCAATCAAGATGTGATTGAAGTGCAGACTTTCAGCTTCAGTTCAAAGGGTTTAGAGCCATTTTTATACATAGTCCTCCATTTCATGACATATTAAGCAGATAAAAGTACTGAACTTTTATTTAGTAGTTGTTTACTGGAACCTTCAATATGAGGTCCATAGAAATGTGGATGCAAGTAGAAAAAACATGTCATTGTCTCATTGTCCACTAATAATTGTCCTCTAATGTAGAGTCAAAGAATCAAAACATGAAGGGTTAAATGACCCTAATAGGTCCCTTTTTTAAATATTGGCAACATGAAGTCTTTGTGTAAAGTAATACCACTCTAAATACTGTGTCTTCTACAGTTAAACAATTGATCTTTTTTTTTTTTTTTTTTTTTCTGCTCCTTCGGCAGGAAAACAAGTGAGAACAAAACTCGCCCAAGCATTTAACCACTGGCTCAATGTTCCCGAGGACAAACTGCAGGTGAGAAAAATCATCCGTTTTGCTGCCAGAGTTGTCTGGTGTTAATTGTTGCCGACAGATTTAGGAAGGTGAAATGAAGCTGTGCTCATTCGGAACAGGTAGTTTATTTTGCAATGCAACCGTTTTGCATTTTATCAGCTGAGTTGTTCCTAAGTGTAAAGCTTGTGTGACGAGCTTAGAGCGCACATGATTTATTAAAGGAGGTTGTTAATGCAGCTGAGGATTAAGTGGAATGAGATGGAAAAAAACGATGCAAAGCTTTTAAAAATGGTTCAGTTTTTCTGCATTTGTCTGCTCCATAGATTTTTTTTTTTCCTATTTAAACTCTTATTTCTGCAGTTACTGATTTAATGAATTGTTGAAGTTGAATGCATTTTGTTTAACTGGTGTTTATACTCATTCATGTTGCTGGAGAAGTAGAGATGTAAACTTGGGTAACACAGTGACTTGCATATACTGTATATAAAACATGGATGTCATCACTGTGATTCAAACATTGGCTTTCAGCTCTGCAGTTTGAAGCCTCAGTGTTTGTTTAGTTACCTTATTTGGACCAGAGGGTGTAGTGCTAAGTTATCAGCTAGTGCTAGTTAGCTTGGTTAACAAGCTGAATCATAAACTCTGCAGGTGCAACACACAGACACGCATGTCTGCTAATTAGTGCTAAATAACAGACTAATAAAATACTAAATTACACTCCCCAAAACAGAAGCACAACCATCTGCAATGGACTGTACCACACATTTACAGTCAGATAATCAGTTTAAAATGCTAGAGAAGGCACCCACATTACACACAGAATGAAGAGGTCCAGTTTAATGGGTGAGGCCTAGTAGACACTGTGAAGTTGGGCATTTTAACAAGGGAGACTGTTTTGAAGCCACTCAAGTGGCCACCACAGGAACTCCAGTTTTTGTCACTTCCCTGTTGGCTTCCTTTTTTAGCTTGCTGCTTGTTAAAGGTACAGTGTGTAAAATCTCAACATTAGATGTCAGTAGATTGCACTCAGCTGAATTCTGTTTTCTTATCCCTCCTAATTAAAGTGCATAATCCTTGTGACAGTGGCGGCTGTAGGACAGACAACTCTGGCCACTGTTCATCTGTAGTGAGTGTAGGCGGTCAGTCTGCTGTTTACCTCAGCTGTCAATATTTCTGCATATCTATTTACTCTGGAGGAGGCTGTAAAACTTTGTGAAAGGAGTCCAATACGAGTCGATGAGTCAGTGAAGCTCACTTGTATCTGATGACAGCAATACTGAGGTGAGTTGTTGAGGATATCCTGAACTTTTCTGTTGGTAAGTGCTGCTGTTTTTTGCCCTGTTAGTCAGTGTTAAAAAAAACTTTCTTTGAAGTGGATCGAACGTTGTTGGACTTGGACACTTGGCGAATAAACTCTCATATGATTTGAGAATGTAATCAAACTGTTTATCAGAGAGAAGTTGTTATTTTAAGGACACTCGAGCCTGACATTAGGTGGCATAATGTTAGTTTATAACCAGCTGTTGCTGTTTAGCTGGCTTATTGTCAGCTGCTCAGATGGTCGCATGTCTAATCTCCTGATGATATGTAATTGTGACAGTATTGGGAATAAATAAGCATGTTTATGCACATTTTCGTGTGTTAGATCCCTGACTTCAGTTCAGGAGATGAGGATGAGGTGGAAATGAGGGAGGAGAGAGAGCAGTGGCGGAGGAGGAGAAAGACAGTGAGAAAGAGACAATGAAAATATACATGTACAAATGTTAAATGGTCATATATAGTTTGAAAAAGTTATTTGTGAGCTTTAAATTAAAAGTAACTTATAAGGCGTGCTACATATGTGGCCGGTCTCCAGCCACATACATAAAACGCAATTTGGCGGAACGGCAGTGTCCATCTTAGTCACTGTAATCAAGATGGCGGGGAAACATGGCAGTGTCCACAAACTGGCACCCGCTCCTATGTATTTTAAATGGATTAAATCTAAGTTTATGAGAATGCATTAATTTGTTGGAAGATGTAATTAAACACTAATCAGTTTATATTTGAGTACAACATTCTTTCTTTTTTCCTCCAACAAATAAACTAAAAAAAAAAATGACTGACTGTACCTTTAATTAGTTGTAGTTTTGACAGTTGCTAGTCCTTGTTTACATTACATGTAGCCAGCTAACTGACTGCTTTAAGACATGATTGTGAGGCGTGACTACTAGAAGGCATGATCCCTCAGCTCATCTGTAGATCTCTAAATTGACGCCCACATTACACATTTAGAGTAGTGATTCAAAAAGATCTCATGTTGCTCTGATGAATGGCCGATGAGCCTGTTAGAGGAATAAAGTTAATTCATCATCCAGCTTTGTGGGTTGAGGCTAAATTTGATTTGACTAACAGTACCAAGCTGTGTCAGATCAGGGTGTGTTGTGTACACATTTTTTGGCTATTTTTATGACACTGATTTCCATCCCCTGAATGGCACAGAAGCTCTTACTAAACTTGACTAAAGAAGAGTCTACATAAAAATGTAGAGAACAAATGAAATATGTGAAACAATACCTTTTATTTGCTACACTATAAAAAGAAATTAAATGCAATACAATAGACAAATAATAGAACTTCATACTTGTAGGTATGCCAAGATTGTAAAACGTAAGTTTGTTTTACTACCAAAATGTGTATGGCTTTACTTACTGAATTCAATTCAGTGTATATTTGTTCATATATGTTTCTCTTTTCTGTTTCATTGCACACATTCTCTACACTGTGCATGCTGGACATCACATCACCCTTTTACTACTAGAGGACTGGGTGAGAAACTTCATGATTGCAGAACTTCCAAATTGTTGTCTTTTGTGACCTTTTTCTTTATAATATGTTAATTTGTCATTAACGTTAGATGAACAAAAGAAAACAAACACAGATTAACAGCAGTTGCAGCAGCTGCTGTTTGTAATCCAGGAAGTATGATGAGGCAACTGCTGTTTTTTTTTTTTTGTTTTTTTTAATTGCGATATTTCCAGATTAAATGCTTTTAAAACTTGGATGCTGATCTTTTAAAGAAAGCCATAGGTAGTTCTAAGGTATGCTTTGTGGATAAAAGTGGGTAGGTCGTAGTAGCTATGCACCCTTTTATACAATACAGTGGTGTGAAAAGGTATTTGCCCCCTTCCTGATTTCTTAGTTTTTTGCATATTTGTCACACTTACATGTTTCAGATCATCATGCAAATTTTCATATTACACAAAGAGAACCTGAGTAAATACAAAATGCACTGGGTGTGGCTAGTGAAACTGAAGTCAGCCTTCCAAGAAAATGTGGTTAATCACAGTTAATTCATGATTTAACAAGGGGGGGGGGGGCAATTACTTTTTCACACCGGGCCAGGTAGGTTTGGATAGGTTTTTTTTCCCTTAATAAATAAAATCATAATTTAAAAGCTGCATTTTGTATTTACTCAGGTTAACTTTGTCTAATATGAAAATTTGTGTGATGATCTGAAACATGTGACAAATATGCAAAAAAGCTAAGAAATCAGCTGTATATACCAGATGATGCAGTAAATTGTACTGTAAAGCATATATTAGGCAGTATCTGGTGAATGTTTATGTATTTCAGACGTACTGTACTTGCATTAATTTCCAGTGAGAGGCTTCTTGTGCTCTGTTCACCTTTGTGAGATGGGGATTAGTGGATTCAAGTCACACACTGTTTCCAGAGTAAAAACCTACACTTCCACTCATCCATTACATTGTTGTAACATGTTTTTGGCTGCCTGATTAGACTGCTACAGACACATTGGAGCACATATACAGACCACAGGCAGACTGAAATTCCTTGAATTCCTTCCTTTTCCTCTGTTAAATGAATTTCAGATGAGCTATTCTGGATTTATTGGTTTTATTGAGCAGGGCCCTCACCACTGTCTCCTTAGGGTGATCAGGCTATTGACCCTATTATTGTGATAGCATTAGCATTATACTGACTCAGTAATGTTCTTGTTTTTATTGTCAAACCTATCTGATCTGTGTTTTCTGAATCTACACGCCTTTTATGGTGCAAAATGCAGAAGTGCTGAGCCTGTCAGGTCTCATTACAGTTGCTGTTCAACAGGTCTCTGTTTGTCCTGAATGTTTTATAAACCCCTCACAAATGGAGGAATTTTAGTTCTGCAGTAAAGCCCAGAGGTCTCACACTGTTGTCTCCTGTTGTCATGTCGTGTAGTCTCCAAAGAAGAGTCCAACCCCACTTTTGATGACCATTTTCAGGCGTCTGTTTAAAATAAATAAATATATACTGTTTCTGTGGAAAAAGTAATAAAGTTGTCATCCTCTTCTGAGATTGGATATTATATATCAGTCCTGTCATGTCAGCACTTCCCCTGCAACAGCATTTACCTCACTTTTTAATCACATACTGCAGCTTTTACAGCAGATCTGAATGAATTCAGATTGCAGAACATAACATTGGTGACTTAACCTTCAGTGACATGTTTGATTTCCTTGTTGAGAAAACATTTTATGATACATTAGAGTTTTGAGTTTGGCTGAGTTCATGATGTAGATTTGTTGACAGGATATATGACCTATATTCCTGAACAAGTTGTTTCAAAATCTACTTGTTTTCCTGATAATTCCCCTTTAGTGGATACTTCCCTGTTATGGTGCAGCAGTTAGTTGCGATTTAAATCTACCTCGGATATAAAAGCCCCGTCTCTTCCCGCATGTCTCCCTTTGTCTCTGTGTAGCAGCTCCATAAACTCCTGCTGAACCCACCATGTAGATTGAGAGCACTCCTCTTGTCGTCATTAGTATACTGCTGCCAAGAAGTCGCTGCTGCCGCCATGGAAACAACCATGGCTTCAGATAGATGGAGGCAGTGACAGTGGCACTCTCTCTCATTCACTTGGCAGTGCATTTTTTATCAAACCCCATATGTGCTTCTGTACTGCGTATCACAGCACAGGTGGTGGATGCTTGGGGAAATTCCCCACGTTCATCATTTTTTTTTTCTTGTGACCTTTAGCTGACTGCTTTTCTTTTGTTTTCTCTGACACTGTTGAGGGTATTACTTTTTTACATACTGTTTTCTTTTACTTTGGAAACACATGTTCATGAGTGCTTGCTACCTAAGGCCTAGAGCTTATTATGTTTTCTGTGACAAAGTGAAACAACATGGCTACACCAGTTATACAGAAAAGTATAACTGCTGGACAGTGTAAAAATTAAGTTACCCTTTTGAAGTATTTCAAATGCCTGGATTAGATCCATGTTGTAATGTCTTACAGGGTTGTTATTACATGCAGCAGATAAGATGCAGACGATTGTGTCACAGTAAAAGCTGGACCAGGTTAGATAGTTGTCTGCAGAATCAGTATATTATGTTATACCAGGATATTTTCAAACCTTACATTATGATACAATAAGGTCAAAAATACAGATGCTTGTCTGTTTTGGAAACTGATATGAAGAAGATGCTGTATTGAGGTGATGTACTGTAAGTCACTGCGGCGCACACGTCATTACAGGGCAGTCTGTACTCGTAGAGAAGCCACAGGAGCTCAGTGAACTGTGCAGCATAGTGAAGGAGGAAAAGCCTCTGCCATTGTTTGGGAGTATCTTGGATTTAGCCCTGATAAAGGTGAGTAAGCCAGTGTGCACATTTTGTCTCAAGGAATTTCTGGCTTAAAGTGGTAATACTTTAAACCCACATATGTGTCAGTGTCAGCCAAGGCAACAAATGTCAACTGGTCTTTCAGCAATAATCTATGGGAGAAGTTTGGTGAGTGTCTAGCAACTAAGTTGCTATTCATTGAAATGGCAGTTTGGACTATCCAACTAGTCTGGGATTTGGCACTTGACAGCTACTCCCAAAAGAAAAGTTTTTAGCAATTTTTGACCAAAAATCTGTAAGGAGCTGCAAAACATATCTGAGCCTAAAATGACTATTACTAATGGGTGTAAATATTAAAATATTATCTTGTACCACAGGTGTCTACTCTGCAGTGGATTATTTATTTATTTATTTATTTAACCAACAAAACAGAACAGTTGTAAAATTGAGGAAGAAAAAATCTTAGCATGTTGAGGCCTGCTTTGAAACAGTAGCTATAAAGCTATGCAGGCCACTTTGAGTCAAGCCTCAGATCCAGAATACCAGCAAACCAGCAGCATTGGTGAAAGCAAACAAATCTGTCCACACACTGTTAAATTCTGTTTACCTCTGTGACTTTTTGTTTTGACTTGGATTTCATAGCTAGAGGGACTCAGGACTAGCCATTCATGTGTATGTGTCCATGCTAGCCACCACTATTGACGTTCAACAAAAGGGGATGAGGTGCCAGGGGACAGATGTAGGACATGACACACATAATGGCTAAAAAATTAAAACATTTAAACTTTATTTTTTCTATATATAGGGTTCATATTTTCAAATCTGAAGAATTACTTACAGCAATTAAAATGGTTCATTTCCATGTTCATATAGCTCTAGTTTTTTTTTTTTTTTTTCAAAGCCATAAGGAGCAAAAGAGCCACAAGTAGCTCCAGAGCTGCAGGCTAGTGACCCCTGAGCTAGTCTAACAGTAAGCAAACACTCTCAGGGTGGCTAATGTTAGCAGTTTCCTTGCAGGTTAAAATTGAATGTGGGTACACGGTGCTCTGGTCTAGTTATTACCAGAGAGACTGGTTCTAGTACATGTCATTTGTACCACCTTCACCTTTGCTGGTTTACAAAGAGGGGAGGGGAACATCATCTGTTGGGGCTTTAGTATAGCATTGACTCTATGGGCTGCAGCCCTGTCTATGTGACCCACAGTTAACCAGTGTTAACATCACTGAAATATTAAAAGTTGGCTTAAGCAACTATTAGTGGGGCTCACTATTTTTTACCTAATCCCCACATTTATTGCTACAATGACTAACATCACCAGCAACTTTTTTTTTTTTTTTTCTTTTTTTTTTGGCACTGTATATCAAGGAGAAATGTCTGAAAGAAAATATGGATACCTATTTGTAATATACCTGTATTGCAGGGTTTTCCCCATGTTGTCTGTGATCAGTTTAATTAGATGTGACATTTTCTGTATAGAATGGCTCCTCTTCTCTTCTCCCAAAATATTAGTGCTTGATTTAATAAAAGTGCATTAAATCTTAATGTTAAGTTATTTTAATTAGTTCAGCGCTCCATTATCCACATAGTTGAAATTTGTCTGTGGCTTCACTGCACAGCTTCAAAAACAATACATTGCTGTTCGCCCTTATTAAAACAAGAATGTATCAAGGGAAAATATGAGAGCTCAGCATAAATACTAACATGATTAAAAGAAACAAAAAAAATATGAATCCCATATAACAGCTGTGGATTTTTGAACATTGGCAGAACATCTCCATAAATCATTTGGACACTAAAATGGATGAATGAATATATTTTTGTGAATGGCACAATCCAGTAGGCATGGTGTGAGTGACTCTTAACAGTGCTGCAGTCTGACTCAGGTATACCTGCGATCACCTGCTGTAATCTCTCTGAGAGCTTTATGCCAGAACATAATTGGCTTGTTGTTTTCACTTACCTCCCCTCAACGTATTAGACTCAGTATGCTTGTTTGTTGTGAAGGAGTCTCTGCATTTTTAAAGAATCACTGATTGTAGCTGTAGCAAACGGTGAGTTTCTGCATCAGTAACCTCTTGTGATAATCAATACAGACTTGCGGAGTAGTGATGGCACTCGGGACTCAAACGGCAGCATTATGCAGCAACAGCCTGACTAATTAAATTCCTTGGAGAACCCAGACACTTAAAAGTCCAAAACCTGAAAATTGTTTGTGCTTGTGTTCAGGTTTGATGGGTGCTGTTGTTATCTGAAGCTCTTGATCTGAATTTCAAGTCTTGCCTCGATTGAGCTGTTGTTTCTTTTTCCTGACAGTGAATTGTAATTTGCAAGGATAACAGTGTGTTTTCAGTAAACCTTTTGAGTCTGATTTCAGTATGATTTTTCATCTACATAATAAATTTTCATGTTCCTGCATGCATTTATTGTAGCTATACCCACACCCCCTCCTCTGTAAGTGGCTCACTGAGGTTGTAGGGTGAGCAAGTGTTGGGACCCTGCTGAAGGAAAGGTTGTGTTTGGCGGATAAACTGCTCAACTGGCCCAGCCTTGGCCATCTGCCTGACCCACTGAGTCACTCTTTGTGCTCCCAGGCCTCATACAAACAGCTTTCATTACCAGGCCACCCCACTTGTCTTTTAAATCAGCACTCAAGCAGGCTGCAAGGCCAACTCAGGACAGCAGACACCTGATGGCCACCGTGACTGTTGTGTGTCAGACATGGACATGAAACAAAGCTGGTTTGGGTTAAGTGTATGGCTGTTTTTTCCACTGGTAAATGAATACTACAGTTATTTGGCATTGGTTTGTCAAGCAGTCTAAACCGTCTGTGGCACATGTGTGCTGCCACATCGTGGTGAAAAGCAGCATAGACTATATCCATTGTCCACACTGTCCTTGACTCACCACAGCAGTGCTCTGGATGTTAAGGCTGACGGCTCATATTGTATTAAAGAGCTCGTACATAAACTCAGCGTAATGACTAAGTATTCGGCCTTCCTCATTGTCTCTGTAGAAGAAGTTAAACTGCACCAAACTCTGCAGTGACGCCTCTAATTGCTCAACCATGCATTTCCTATAAACTCGTCAAAGCTCTGTTGCTCTCCTGACAGCTGCTCTGTCACAATGTGATTCTGCTCCAGGCTGGAGTGCATCTTTGCTGAGCTCTTCAAGCTCTCTGATTGCTTAGCTTGTTTCAGCAACTGTTTTGTTTACTGATGAAGACTTTGACTAGTGGAGCAGTGCAGACAAGAGTGTAGACATGGCACCCTCTGCTGTATACAAGTTGTAATGCATAATTTACACAGAGCCTCTGACAACCTGTTGGAGTCTCTTTTAGTAGTAGGAGAAGAGACCAAATGTTTTTTTTGTTTTTGTTTTGTTTTTTTACAAAATTTCTTTTGCATTGGATGATTTTGTAAAGGTAAAACACATTATTAACTGTACAAGTGATAAGTTAGGGTATATTTATTCTGAGGCTTTTACTTCCAGAAACAAAACAAAAAAATGCTTCAGTATTTTCTCCATGTTCATGTGGATTAATGGATAAATGTGTTTGTGTCATGTCCAGGTGATCATTGAGGTGACTGAGATGCTACACAATGCCAGTTTGCTCATAGATGACATTGAGGATAGCTCCAAGCTACGTCGAGGCTTCCCCGTGGCACATAGCATCTATGGCATTCCTTCTGTTATCAACTCAGCCAACTACGTCTACTTTTTGGGGTTAGAGAAGGTGCTGGTCCTGGAGCACCCTGAGGCTGTACGAGTGTTTACCAGTCAGCTGCTGGAGCTGCATCGTGGTCAGGGCCTCGACATTCACTGGAGGGACACCTACACCTGTCCCACTGAGCAGGAGTACCGCAGCATGGTGCTGCAGAAGACAGGGGGGCTCTTTGGCCTCGCTGTAGGCCTGATGCAACTTTTCTCAAACTGGAAGCAGGACTTGAAACCCCTCTTGGACACATTAGGTCTCTTTTTCCAGATCCGTGATGACTACGCCAACTTGAGCTCCCGCGAGTACAGTGAGAACAAGAGTTTCTGTGAGGACTTGACTGAGGGCAAGTTCTCTTTCCCCACCATTCATGCCATATGGTCACGTCCAGAGAGCACCCAGGTGCAGAACATCCTGAGGCAGCGCACAGAGAACATGGACATCAAACGATACTGTGTGGACTACCTGGAGAAGGTGGGCTCATTTGCCTACACTCGCCAGACTCTGCGGGAACTGGAGACGGAGGCCTACCGGCTCATTAGGGAGTTTGGAGGAAACCCTCAACTGGAGAGCCTGGTCAAACACCTTAGCCAGATGCATCACGAGGCTGAGGCCGAGGCCACAGCAGAGTCTAGTAGCGAGCCACACTCCAGCCAGAACCACTGACCACATATTTACCTTGACTGCTGCGTGACTCCCATGCACTCCGGCACACAGATCCTTAGCTGATGCACTGATACAAACACGCACATTCCTGAACACCTCAATACATACCAGAACATCATATTCACACACTATGTTGAGTTGTGATCACGGAATGTGAAAACCTGAATTCAGATAGCAGAGCAGTCCCAAATGTTGCCTTTTGGTTTTGTGTGCATTATGGCAAGTGTTGCTTAATAGTACACATAACTAACTTTTGTATCCAAGTGTAACAGTTCAGTCAGTATAAGACATGAATTGGAATTTGAAAAGAAAAAAACTTCAGGGTTTGTGCTTTCCTTTTCTAAAAATGAACAATTCCAAGATGGCAAAAAAGCTTTTACGCCTTTTGATGTGCACCACAATGCATAAATGTATTTCTCTCCTCCATGCCAGCAAATGTACATTGTTTAACTAGGGGTGAGTTTTGGGGTTAGGGTTCATTTTTGTGTGCATTATGGCAAGTGTTGCTTAAT
>VUQS01008849.1:5710-16758 GCA_015108495.1 Heterochromis multidens
ATATAGTTTTTATATTTTATATATTCTCGTTATAGTTTTTATACCTGTTTGGTTTTGTCTGTCTTTCTTGTTTTTAGCATTTCTTTTAGTATTTATATTACATTTTGTGTATTTAAATATTCTTCATATTTTTGATTCATGTCTGATAGCACCATGTAGACCTAAGGGGAACGATATTTCAGCATACTGAATACGTGTATATGGTTATATTGACAATAAACAGTCTTGAACCATATGAGTTTTGTTAATCAGATGTGTAGATGGGTATTAGCTGCACCAGCAGCTGATGTGGGCTGGCTTTGCTATCAGCTGATCTGCCTGAGTTTGACTGTTGCCTGCCAGAAATAACACTGTGCTGGATTTTGAAAATGCTGACAATGGACATTAATCAGGATTTATGCATCCTATACTGATGTGTTTGTCTTAGGGTTCTTAAATATTATAGTAATCCTTAAGATTGGTCCAGTAGTTTAAAACTGATCTCAACCTGTGAACTAGTATATAATCCATTACTGCTATTTGTAATCAGTCTTATTAATTGTTGAAGTCAGTGGCAGGGATATTACATAAATACATGTGCAAAGCAGCCTGATTTAACTCTAATGTGCGCAAACGTCTACCTTGCTAGTGTGTTGTTGAACAAGGTATTGATTTGTGATTAAGATTCAGGGCTGGTGATTTGACCTCTACATGTTTCTCGAATTACAAGATGAATGAGCGTTAATAATATTACTATTCGCACAGTTAAGGATAAAGCAGACACATCAAAGTTGCAGTAAAGAATATCTGAAGGTTTTCTTGAATGAATGATGAATAATATGAGATGAATACATGAGACTTGTGAGACTCCAGTAAACTGGGAACTGATCTGAAACGCAGAACTGGCTAATAAAAGAGTAGCAGGGACAGCCAAGGCAGTCAATTAATCCATAGATAAAGGGTGAAGGATACTAGGTCTCTGTAATCCTTTTTTACAGTGTATTCATATTTGGCCACAGGCCTGCAGCATGTGCACATGCACGTACACACAGGCATTTCACTGCTCTCTGGCCTCTGTGTTTTAGGACTGGCTCTTCAAAGTGGTTGCCTTGTTCTGCAGAGGATACTTTATATTAATAGAAATAGAAATGCCTTTTCAAAATGTTAAATTTATGATTAGTCAAGCCCTTTAGTAGTAAAAGACTAATCCAGAAAGATTTGTTTATGAACGGCTGACACTACCTGACATTTCTGTTTCAGTTTGCTAGAACCATTTCATAAAATCAGCACTCGCTCTGTTTGAGTGGTTTTACTTTTTTTGCCATCTAAATTCTCCTGTTAAAACTGAGCTTTCATGGCAAAATTTTAGATTAGATTTCAAAAATTAGTTTTCTTAATGAGATTAGATTCAATTTCAGTAAAATCAGATGATGAAGTCAGAGAACCAGTGTTTTTGTGGGATCCAAGCATATTAACACATACAGATACAGAGCCAACAGACGGACATCAGCAATGTTTTAGACACGGTGAAAGCATTCCCTTCCTTTCCCCTCTCTCCACACTTTCATCATTGCATTAAAAAATTATAAAACACTTGAGGATGGTGTCCAGTAAGGATGCTGGGAGTTAATGGTTCTGGAAGGTAGTCAAGTGGATCTAACTGTCTGCTGTCCTCTCCTTACTGTTTCCATTTGTACAAAACCAGACTCAGTCTGCAAGCAAGCAACACATGGTAGATCTTTACCTGCCTACCTACCTGTCTACCCATCCATCTGTCTGTCCATCCGTCCATCAATCTGTCAGCTGTCCAAAGCAAACTTACATTAAATCGGCTCAACCAAAAAACCATCCAACACTGGACACACTTGGCTTGAGAAAGCTAATTCAGAGCAAGCTAATGGCTCAGTCACACAAGTAAAAATAGGACAGCAGCCTCCTTACATCTACAAAAAAGAAATGGTGGCTGCCTGGTGATTGTACTGAATTTTTTCACATTCTGCAACCAGTTGTGACTTCTGGTGACCAAATGGTTGCCCAGAGCTTGAATGTGTTGCACAATCACGACCACTTTTGATCCCAAGGTGATTGCACAGGTCACCTGAGAGGAGGCGACATTTCTGCAAACAGTCACAGTCTGACTTGGACTGACTGCAATCACTCTCAGAGAGATTGTCAGAGGTTTGCAAATAATTGCTGTCTAATTTATAAATGCAGACAGATTGCCAACATGTTGCCATCAGTCTGAATGAGTCTTTTTCAACAAGAATAACTCGAGGGGACTCGACTCAGCTGGTTGTATTCTGGTTATATTCCTGTAGAACAGGAAGGTTGCTGCAATAGTTGAATGTGAATTTCTGTTAAATGTAAATTTCTGTCTCTGTAGACAGCAACAAATATGTGATTTTCGACAACTGATCACAGTTAATTGCTGTATTATCAGAAACAGATTGACCCCATTCAATCACAGACTGATAGCAGACTGATTTTGTCAACATTTACAGCAGGTTTTAGTGACAGTTTTGGTTTGCTTGACGATCTCAATTTGCAGCAAAAAAAAGAAACAAACAAAAATATCCAATGAGATAACTTTACCTTTTGGATAAAACAAATATTGAAAAGTTTAACTTTGAGGACATAATTAGCAGTTGAAAAAAGGCGATAAATAGCAACATATGTTATTACAATACTCAGCATATCGCAAAATGCTAAAAATCGCAATAATGGCGGTATGGTGAGTGAAGTATTGTGATAATATCGTATCGTGGGGTGTCTGGTGATTCCCACCTCTACTAGCAACACCACTGCTATCACCACAGACTGTATGGTCTATGGCTTCAGTTATTTAGAATGGCTGTGTGGTATATGCCAGCTTTCTGGCACAGCCTACATACAACCACTCATTCTATAAATCTGTCCTGTAATTGCAAGGCTGTTACTTGTCTTACTTTCCACCTTTCTTGTTTACAACTTCCTGTCACATAGTGAGAGAGGTGCTGCTGTCTGACGGGACTGTAGTGCTGGCTAGGGGCATCTTAGAAGAACCGTTAATTGCTGTTGTACATAAATAAATATGGATAATTAGCTTAACCAATTAGTATTTCTGGTACCAACAAGAGAGGGCAAAAATGTTTAATCGTCTAATTAACTTCCCTAAAGGGATTCACCAAGCACATTCAGAGTTTTGGCATTTTTTTTCTTTACATATTATTAAACAATTTGATTGCAGAATTATTAGCTGGGGGTGATCCTCGACTTTGTCCTGGTTTTAGTCCTCCTTTACTTTAGGTACGCTGCAGCTGCCTGCCAAACTAGAGAACAGGCTGTTAGCTCAGTGCTCCTTCACAGTTGCGATGCTCTCCCCTGGGGTCACAGAAATCAAACCCAGCTCCTTGGTCACGGGTGTTGTGCTGTTGCTGGCAGGCCAACCAGACTATGGTCACATTCCTGCCCGACATCCAGTCAGCAGATACACAAACTTGTGATTAAGATTTGTGGCTTGTTCCCACACCAAAGAAAGTTTGCACATATGTGATCCAGGATGATTTTTGAGATTATTGAGCCAACTGTCTCCATAGATTAAAACAGATTAAAACCTAGAATTGCTGTGAGCAGGGCTGCACTAGATCCACTGACCTTGAGATCCACTCAGTCTCTGTTCCCTCTGTAGCTAATTTGCACACTTTTCTTCCTGTTGTGCTTTGTATAATATATACTGGAAGCCTATACACTATGCTTACATTCTTATCTGACTTACAGTAAGTCATGTAGGTCATGTACAATCTACACAGCCTTTTTCACAAACACAGACTGAGTTTACATGAAGGACAAAACAGGCCACGAGCAAGGATGCAAACACCACAGCAGAACTGTCGTTGCCATTGGTAGAGATATCAACAGTGATTGGTTGAAATGAAATTATAGGGCTGCTAATAGAAGAGCCAACATGAATGAAAATAAAAGCATCTCACTGTAGGTTGAAATGTTACCACTGTGCAGAGAAGTGTAATTACTTCCAGAAATGATATCCAGATAGCAAATGAGCATGATAAGTGCTGGAGGTTTGGAATAGGTCTTTGCAGGTTTTATTATGCAGCAGGATGACGATCGTGTTCTGAGCCAACCGAGGAGAGAATCTTATAAAAAAAATGTTGAATATTTCCTGAGGCCTGAGTGTGTGTGATTGTATGTACATCTGCAGAGTGATCATGGGATGCTTTCTGGTCTATCTTGAGATCTTTGAGAACATTGTTGGTGCCAGCAGCTACCTCAGCATGAGCTCAAAGAGAAAACACACAAAGCAGACTTTCTGCTCAGCCCGGCCCAGCAGGCTCATTCTGTCACACTTTTACAAAGCTTACACTGCATTTTTGACTGTAGTGAATGATGTAGTCCAAAGATGGAACGTCAGGAGAACCAGCACATAGGGAATGTCGAAGCCTACTGTTTATATTGGGGAAAAAAAGCGACTCACCATGCGGCTCGTTTTCTACATTTAAAGTTAGCGCATAAGCAAACATGTATCTGGATTTGGAAATCACAAGATGATCATACTAAAACTATTCCTGTAAAATGAATGCCACTAGAGGCTCTAGTTTTGCCGCCCCAGTTAAAGGAAAAAGCAAATTTTGTCAGGCTCACCTTCCGATCGGGAAAACAGCAGCAGATTAAGGATGAGAAAAAAAAATGCATTTGTTTCACCACAGCTGTTTCTTACAGTCATCTGTGGTGTTGGATTTCTGCTCATCAAAAATTGATACCTAGTTGTTTATTATTACCTCCCACACTTATGTGAAAGCAGCAAAACTGCAGCACCCATACGTTTTCATGCAAACACCGCCAGTGTGCAAACTAGCATCGGCATTTCTAACTGATATTTTAACCATGCCAAAGAAATATCCTGATAAGTGAATAGCCATGCATGATGTTCTCTGTCCTTGACATTTTCATCACTGGCTGCCAGCAGCAGTGGCTTTTCAAAGGGCTGCTGAGTGGCTTCAAATAACTCTGTCAGGCCCTAAAGGATGCTGTGTGAGCTTAGAGGGTGTTAAATCTCCTGTACCTGAACAAAACCCATTCTGCCAGTTGATGTAGCATTTAAGCATCTCTAATAGCTACGAAACACCCCACAGACATAAGACGAGCGCTACAGACAATCAGACTTTGTTTCGCAGAGTAACAGATGGTGAGTTGATGGATTGTGGGATAACAGGAAGAACTGAATGTCATTTCATGTTTTGAGTAAAGTGGGTATGTGAAGTAATACTTTATGCGCTCATACTCCCCTTTAAGATAAATAATACTGATCTGCACAGTAGGTAGTCAGTCTTTTTGCAACTACGCTTCTTAGCGGCGTTTCATTTGCCTGATTATGTTATCAACCCACTGAATGCTCTTTACCAGGTCACAGTATGCTTTTTTAGTGCTTCTGCTTCTGATAGGAAATGCATTTCAAACGCTCCCACTGCTGATTTGGAAAGTACAAAAATACACTGCTGCTTGTGTTTCATAATGTTCTCGAAAATGGGCCATTTTCACTGCTAACAATGAACGGATTAGAAGGAAAACATGCCGTCAGACATTCATATCGAAATCTTAAAGAAGATTCTAAAATCTAGCAGAGTAAGGAAGTGGTATCTTGTGTAGATAGAAAAAGACTGTCGTTTGTTCAGTGTAAAACAATGTGTTTGAAGTTAAAAAGAAAAAAAGAAAAAATAAAGACAATGGGACAGGGATGATATCTGGCAGCTTCACCCACTCTTTGCCAATGGAATAAGGACATTTCTTTGAATTAGAAAAGGAATTCTAATAAAAGTTTAGTCTTTCTCTTTCCACTGGTTCAGTTCATATAAGCAAACAAGCAAACTTTGATGGTGATGTATTCTCATTGGCCACTTTGCCAATTGCATTTAATGCATGGACAGATTTGTCGGCTGCACATCCATGACGTGACTCTCCTGTTCCACCACATCCCAAAGGTGCTTTATTGGATTGAGATCTGGTGACAGTGGAGGTCATTTGAGTACAGAGAACTCATTGTTTTGTTCAAGAAACCAGTTTGAGATGATTTGAGTTTGTGACATGGCATGTTATCATGATAGAAACAGCCATCAGAAGATGGGTACACTGTAGTCATAAAGGGATGGACATGGTCAGCAACAACACTCAGGTAGGCTGTGGTGTTTAAATGATGCTCAGTTGATCCCGAGGGGCCCAAAGTGGGTCAAGAACACCATTATACCACCAATACAAGGCAGGATGGATACATGTTTTCATGTTGTTTACGTGTGTTGTGTTGTGTTATGTTATGTTGTACATTCAGACATTCAGAAATGCTCTTCTGCATACCTTGGTTGTAACGAGTTATTTGAGTTACTATTGGCTTCCTATCAGATCAAAGCAGTCTGGCCACTCTCCTCTCACCTCTGCCATCTGGCTAGAGATGGTTGTGTGGGAAAATCCAGTATGATTAAAGAAAATCCAAAATAATTTCAAACTTTTACACCCAGTTCTTGTTTTTTAAAGTCATTAAAGATGAATGCTGTGTCACTGAAGAGTTAAACAAAAGTGCACTTTATCCTGCTGTACCTTTGAACCTCCACATTTTTCATTTCCAAAACACAGGCATATGTACGGTGGCCCTGAGAGGTCAAACAGACTGCAACTTAAGAAAACACCAGCAAATAGGAAAACACTGCAAAAGCACACAAAACACAACAGAAGTTGAATAAAACACAAAGGAAATAGAAAAAAACAAAATCTCACAAAACACAATGGTAGTGTTTTTGGGGACACAATAACGTGACGGAACAGCTGCGGAAGCGACAGAAACCAAAACATGCGAAGGACTGAACTGAGACACGTTTAAAGGAAGCGGAGGATTTGTTGGTGTTGTGAGGGAGAAAAAGATGCAGGTAGTGTGTGTTTTAATCACATGATTCATATAATACTGTAGATACATGTTTACTATTAGCAGTTTACTGTTAGCTTGTCACTTCCACAGCTGGTCCGTCACATTGTTGTCTCCCCAAAAACACTTCTGTTTCGTTTCATGATTTTTTTTTTTAGCTTTTGCTGCGTTTTTTCTATTTCCGTTGTGTTTTGTGAGCTTTAGCAGCATTTTTCTATTTGCTGGTGTTCTCTTAAGTTGAAGTGCATTTGACCTCTCAGGGCCACCGTACATATGTTTAAGTATTTAAAACTTCAAAGTGATAATCCTGCTTATTACTGTTTATTAGCTACTGTGTATTTCAGCTGTATTTTCCTGCCTATTACTCTCATTTCTTTAGGGATACATACTGTAACTGTCAAAGAGGGAAATATTATCTATGCAGCGTAACATAACCCCAGATGAGGAGCCCCTGTGTTAACATGTTTGTGTTTTATTTTGTCCGGCATGTGTGTTTGTTCACATTAAAATAATGAATGTACAGAAGGCTCTGTTTTAAATGTGCTGTTTACTGTAAAACATTCACCTTCTCACACAGATTGCATGTGGGCGATTGAATGACTCTCTCTCTCTCTGTGTGTTAGGGCCAGCTGGATGGGCTTTGGTATTGGGTTACAGAAGGCATGGAGTAGTTTTTGCTCTCTGACTGTCTCAGATCAATTAAGAGGGAGCGTGGGGAGAGAAAGTGAGGGGGACGATGAAAGAAATGGAGTGGATGAGGAAAGAGGAAATGACTGCACATTAAGCTGACAGGTGGAGGAGGAGGAGGGGAGACGGTAGAGATACAAAAATAAAATAAAACAAAAAAAGGATATTGCAGGGGAGAGGATGTAATGAAATGGCCAGCAATGCAATAAGCACATGCACTGCTGTGTCACTGAAGAAAGAGTCGATCCTTAAAGGAATACAGCGATGCTGGGGTAAATAAGCTCTCTGATTGAATCACCGCAAGTTTCACCTTTGTGGCTGCTCGCTATTAAATATGCACACGTGCAAAGCAAGGCAAACAAAAAATAATCAAATCCTGGCCATGCAGAAGTGATGCACCGTGAATTGTAGTTTTGAGGAAAATGCTCTTAGAAGGGGGGAGATATTAAAAGCAGAAAAATAAATATCGCTGCAAGGAGCTTACTCCCAGTTTCCAACGAATCACAAGCAGATTTTAAAAAAAGATATCACGCTTGGCCTTAATCAAGGACAAGGAAATGTGAGATTTTTTTTTATTTATCACATTTCCTTGTTTGTGAAAAGCAGCAGCAGCAGCAGCAGCACAAAAAGCTGCTAATCAAATGTTGAGGATGTCTCCAGCTGGGATAACCTTCTCCCATATTTGTTTACTAACTGTCTCCAATTTGTGTTTACATTTCTCACAGCAAATATTCTGTTTCGGAGGAGAATCTTTAATCTTTGAAAGTCATTCTGCTGTCAAAGGCAGTGTGGACTTGTAGAAAAACGACAAGTCAGGATGCTTAGCAGCTCAAATAGTTTATTTCTTATTGATCCTTATGAGAAATCAATTTCTTGATGGTGACTAATCTGATTATAGGTAATGACTAAAGCAACAACAAAAAGAAATCACAAAAAACAGATGTGAACACCCAGCCGCTCTCTGTTCATTATGCTTTGTGGTGGAAAAGTGTATTATTAGTAACATTGGATTATTTAAAGATTGGCTAAGTGCGCTACTTAATCTTTTGCCATGACATAGGCTTCTCTCACAGACTTTGTCACAGAGAGAATGGGACTGAATACAGTGTAAAGACTCGCTGCCATGTTTTGATATCCACTGGTATTAAAATCTAATGCCGTTTTGGAGCAAAGGTCTTCAGATGTGGCTGTCAGTATCATTGTTATTCAGTAACAAGTTTCACGTCAGTCACTTGTATTTTTCATATGGTGGACATTTTACTTTAGAATTAAACAACCTCAGTATGCGGGATCAGAAAAAGTCAAGACATTCAAGTTATAATTTTGTCTTGTTTTTTGGCACTCAGAATGTCCTAGTGATGTTTTGACCTAAAAATAAAAATAAAAGATAATTGTCACTTTCTTAAAAGCTACAAGTCTGCCAGAGAGGACAGACTGAATTCAAGACCAATCCTTTCTACAGTTTATGGGGAAATTGATTTTAACCCTGCAAGTGTCCTGTGGAACTTGAAATACAGTCTCCAGTGTTGTCAGAAATCATCTGGCCAAAAGATCACATCAATCTTTGGGGGTAGAATCATGTTTCTTCACGCTATGGTTTCCTGGATACAGAGCATCTGACTTTATCCTGAATTAGACTCATTTCATATTTTTATTCTTAGACTCTACTAGAGTAGCTTTGTATGATTTACAGTTCAGAATAATTCATACTTATCTGTCAGAGCTGTGTGTTTGAGATGACCATATTAGGGATATCCTCGCTCAGTGATGTCATACAGAGCCAAGAGTAGAAAAAAAACTGTCTGAAACTGAGAGTTTAGAGCAGTTTGAAGCTTTTGCCTCAAAAAGATTGTTTGTAAGCTGAACTAATTATTTGAAACCATGTTTAATATAATATGGTAACAACATATAGTATATATGACAGAAAATAGGAAAAAGCAGAATAGGTCCTTTTTAAGGCTAAAACCAAGACTCACAAACCTCTGCATCCTGTTTTCCCTCAGATTTTAACCTGAAAGTTTTGACCTGAAGAGGTCCACTGTGCTATTCTTCATCCACTGTGGTATTTTCTGCTTGCAAACATACCTCTGAGATTCACAGCAAGGTTATTTAGCAGAAGTTCTCATTGTGTCACATAACCACGAAACTATTTCTATTAAAAAGTTCTCAATTGTGTTACAGCGTTACCTACTAAGAAGAGCAACTTGTAAGAGTCGGTGTGAATTACCAAAAGCAAAGACCTGAAAGTAAAAGTACTCTCTGCACAGTGTGCATGCACCAAGGCTAATGAACTTTATAGCAGATTGATAGCACTAGATTAACTGATTGCAACATTAAACTGCCCCCCAACAAGTTACTCTTATTCCTTACACTGGTCACAATCAGTCACACTTTTGGTTAATTCAAGTGCAGTCTGAAAGTTTGAACAGTGGTTTCATTTATTCATTTATTTCATGCCACGATTCGTACAGTTTCCCTGAAAAGCAGACCATATACGGAATCATCAGTTTGTTCACTACTGAGCATGTTTTTTTTTAAGCTTTCACATCATTCTGATATTTAGTAAAATGAAGACATCATATGATCACTTGTTATCAAGCGATTGATGTTCCACGCTTAGGTTGTGTGATGAGATTTGAGTAAACTTGATGAGGGCTATGTAGTTAAACCTACAGTTCAGAGCTAGAAAGAGGACCTTGTGTTAAAGCTGCATTCATTCATTTTTTGGAGACATTTTTAGGCACAAAGAATATCAATATTAGCGAGTGGGACTCCCACATTCTCGCTCTTTAGGTATGTTTTGCTTTCCATTAACACAAAACCCAATTTTAAACAAAATAGATTTTGACCTGAGACCAGTCTGCAATGACGAGTCACTACGTCCAGATCCACATGGGCAGCTTGTACAGTGGGGAGGGGCTGGACAATGTTGTTGGGTCAAGACCTGGCCTCTTCTGGGCGAGGTGATGCAGCTCCTTAATTGCCCGATTAATTTGAGGTTTTCTGAATCACTCCTCCCCTGTCACCAGTTTGCCTACCAGGGGCTACCCACAGCATTGGTCCCAGGATCACAAGGGCACACAAACCCTTCCATCAAGTTAATGTGGCATTCCATCCACAAGTGGGTGGCCTACAAAACCGTAGAGACAGGGTGAGCGTGGAGTTGAGCCAATGCTCCTTCATATCGTAAGGAGCCAGCTGAGGCTGTTTGGACACCTGATGGAGAAACTGGAAAACATTTGGAAAACTGGAAGGGCCTGGAATACCCTGTCACCACATTCATGCCACCAAATGTCATGAAAATCAGTTCATGATTTAGTGACATCTCAGCTAACTTAGAGGAATAGAACGTCACATTCTCAGCAAAGAGTAAAAAAATAAATAAATAAAAAAACACGTTTGCAAATGTGCTTTTTTTTTTTTTTTTTTTTTTCTATTTCTTTTGCCAGTATCGCCTCGATTGTCTCTAACGCTC
>VUQS01008859.1:0-11415 GCA_015108495.1 Heterochromis multidens
TTGGAGTCTCCTCCATGCTCTTGAGACTGTGCTGGGAGACACAACAAACCTTCTGGCAATGGCACGTAATGATGTGCCGTCCTGGAGGAGTTGGACTACCTGTGCAACCTCTCTAGGGTCCAGGTATTGTCTCATTCTCCCAGTAGTGACACTGACTCTAGCCAAATGCAAAACTAGTGAAAAAACAGTCAGAAAAGATGAGGAGGGAACAAATATCAGTGGCCTCCACCTGTAAAACCATTCCTGTTTTGGGGGTTGTCTCATTGTTGCCCCTCTAGTGCACCTGTTGTTAATTTCATTAACACCAAAGCAGCTGAAACTGATTAACAACCCCCTCTGATACTTAACTGAGCAGATCAACATCCCAGAAGTTTAATTGACTTGATGATGTACTCTGATTAAAAAGTGTTCCTTTAGATTTTTTGAGTAGTACAGGTTAGCTTAGCTGGGCATAAATACTAGAAACGGGAGAAAACATCTATATTTTGTTTGTTTACTCAGAATTCAATAGTGATCATTGGTGAACTTTACATGTGCTAATTGGCAAATTCATGATTCCAGTTTTTGTTTCATTCTTATAAAAACTTCAGTGTAAAAATGACTTTAGTTGCTCTAGGTGGATGTTTATAGCAAACTGGGATAAACTATTCCTTTAAAACCGAAGTAACTAAAACAAAGAACAGAAGGAAGGCCATCATGTTCTAGCCAAAACATGGCAACGCCTTATAAAATCTTGATGTTATTATGTGTTCTGGTTTGTTTGCAAGAAATAATCATATATTTGCTTACTGAGTCAATGAGAAGCTCATCTCCCATTAAGGTTAAGGCTTGTAAATAAAGCTCCTGTTGCATTAACATTGTTTAAGACAAACAGAGCTATTGTTCTACATCTTTGCCATCTGTGGACACTTTAGTGCCAGCAGGTGGGTCCACTGGGACTATGTGTAGACAGTGAAACAGACTGACTCTGTTTGGATTTATAAACTGTAGATAGATGTGGAGACTAGGCTCTGTGCACTGAAGTACTGACCTACTGACAGCACAGAGCACATGCAGGCAGGTACATGCGGACATCCAAATATTGCTACCGGTATATATAAAAATTTCACTGACTGACTGAAGTCATCTGACATTTTTGGGACATAAAGACATTTTTTTTTTTTTTTTTTTACTGACAGGCAGAAGTAGTTGTTCAGATGGGCAAATAAGAGTCTCGTAACTGGTGTCATGTTTTTGTTTCTATGGAATTTAGGGCCATTGGGGATCAAAGGGTTCCATAATGTCTTATTTATGGGAGAGGCTGAATGGAAGGGAGCGAGACGAATAAATATTGCACACTATTGAACATTGTTTCATACTATCGCAAACATAACACACACAGCAGGGATTTGGAAATGTGGGGTGTATGATTTAAACCACCTCAGGCGAAATGTTTCTTCTGGTCATCCAGATTTTCTTTTACAGAGCTGAGTGTGCCTGCCTCTGTCATCCTGCTCTCTTCTACTTGTGTGTTTCCCACCATCGCATGGATGAAGGAAGCTGATGGATGCATGTGTGTGTGTGTGTGTCTGTGAGAGAGAGAGGGCTTGTGTTTGCGTCTGAGTTTGTGTATGCGCATGCATGAGTAAAGGATTAGTCACTAACAGCGTGAATTGTTATGCTTAAGGAAAAACCACAGCTGTGTACATCTGGATCCAGCTGTTTCTCTTTACTCGCGCTCCAGACTTGAAAAACTCAGGCTAGTAACAGAAAAAGCTTTGTTTCCCATGAAGCAGAGTGAAAAGAGTGGGAGTTTAAGCTGGTGTGCACTTTTGTGCGTCATGATGTTGTCATCTTTGGGTGGAACATTCAAAAAGCAGAAAACAGAGGATTAGAAATGTTGAAGTTACTTAAGCTGAATTCTCAACAAGATGAGGCCTCAAGATTTGGTAAAAATATGGAAGCTACACTATATTTCACTAAAAGTGGCTGTATTTCCAAAATAATTAGCTTATTAAAAAGTCAAATCACCGTTACCAAAGTTCATTACCACCAAGTAATTGAATGAGATTTAGAAAAGATTCAACTAAACAAAAATAATAAATTAGAAACACAGTTGCAATGCAGTAATATGTTGCCTGAAGTTTAGTGAGGGAAATTAAAGTGTGCTAGAAAAATTGTCAACAGCAGAGACCTACAGCAGAGTTTACAATTAGATTCTATTCATTAGCATAAATACAGCAATTAATGCATAGTAAGTGGTATATAGATAAAACGGAGTCATATAGGGGCCAAAGAATCACCTGTAAGCTGTTAATAACACCTCCAAAAACAGGTAAAATCTGTCATGTTATTTAATAATGTAGAGAACAATGATGCAGTGGTTAGCACTATCACCTCACAGCAAGATGCTCCTGGCTTTGAATCCGCTGGCCAGCTGGGGCCTTTCTGTTCTCCTACGCTTTGCACGGGTTCTCTCCGAATTCTCTGGCTTCCTCCCACAATCAAAGACATGCATGTTGGGATATCTGGTGATTTTAAATTGTGTGAATGGTTGTCGGTCTCTATATGTTAGCCCTGCACTAGACTGGTGACCTGCACTGAACTGGATAAGCGATTAAGAGAATGGATGGAGACGATATCCTTCTAACTATGCCACAAGAACAGTTTGAATAAGATTTGGTTTGAATAAGATCATTTGTTAAGAAAAATCATAAAATGTTTTGTCCATTCTATAAGATAACTAACTTCTCCTTCTGTGGTTCACAAACTGTGGCACACGAATGACCAGGAACAAAATATGGAGTTAATATGATTTTTGTAACTGCTGCTTCTTCCTTCTTGCTTCCTTTAAGGGTCGCCACAGTGAATCATGTGCCTCTATCTCACCTTATCCCTAGCAACCTCCTCTATCACGCCAACCCTCTGCATGTCCTCCTTCACTAGATCCACAAACCTTCTCTGAGGTCTTCCTCTGCTCCTTACAGCTATCCTTCTGTCACTCTGATACTTGTCTCCACCCACTCCATCCTTCCTGCACTCTCTTCTTCACCTCTCTTGTGCATTGTCCATTGCTTTGGATTAATATGATTTTTGTAGCCAAAATTTAAAAAACATTTGCTGATGCCATCAGGCTGTTCTTTATTTCACTGGAATTCAACTTCAATCCTATTTTTTTTTTTTAACTTTTCTCTTTGCCTTTCTAAAGGGAGGCACATTTTAAGAACTACACACTGCTGCAGCTAGACGAGGAGTTTTCTCGGGGGCGGGGTCTGGATGTTGGAGCCCGAGCTTGGAAGGGAGGCAACGTGCTGCTTTTCTTCTGTGACGTGGACATCTACTTCACCGCCAACTTCCTTAACACCTGCCGACTCAACACACAGCCTGGTGAGACGACTGTCAAAACCTCCTAGGAGGCATGTGATGTGCGAAATGCGTTAATGACTACCCAGAATGTTAATTCAGGGTACTTGATGACAGATTTCTATGATTGAATTTTGAGTTATCTCAGGCTGAGATATACAAAAACATCTTTAAAGTGGACCTGTGGTGTTTTTTTTCCTTATTTTCATTTGTATAATGTTGGACATTAAATGGCATTGCAGTACACACACACACATTCCCATCTGACCACAGCTGAATCATCTAACAGTGCTGTCTCTGCATCTCAGGTAAAAAGGTCTTCTACCCGGTGTTATTCAGCCAGTACAACCCTAATCTGATCTATGGAAGTCCTGAACGTATCCCGCCAGTAGAGCAACAGCTGGTAACACACACCAATCAAACCTTTCCTTTTTCAAACCGTGCCATGCACTTGTGGAAAATACCATACTCAGCGTGGTGCTGCATTGCTGAACGGTTTAAAAACATTTCACCTCTCCAGTTGCTGTAGATGTACAAATCCTCCTCTGTGTTTGTGTGTGCATGTGTGTGTTGGACTCATATTTTACTTTCCATAAGCTGTTTAACACTCGGTTATTTTCCCTGTAGGTGATCAAGAAAGACACGGGCTTCTGGAGGGATTTTGGTTTCGGCATGACTTGTCAATACAGATCTGACTTCCTCAACATTGGTAAATATCACAGTTATTTACAAGACTGGCATGTACTGCAGTCGTACCCATCAAGGCATCTTTGCAATGCAGGAATTCATAAACAGTGGGGGCTGTGGGGGCTGATTATCAGTGTAGAGGTGTTACATAACCCAGGGTGAAAATGGTCTTCCTGGATGGCTGCAAAAATGTGCACTCTGCTACTCTTAACAGTGCCACCGCTTAATGGATGTGAAAAACCTCACAACTCAAATGGTTCAGTATCGCATTACTTTTCTTAACAGGGAGGAGATTTTATTATATCACTCTGCGTGAAACAGCTCTGAGCTGCAGCAGCATATATTAGCATATCTCATCGCCCCGTGTCCTCTCCATCTGTATATCTGGCAAGGAATATTGGCTCTGTAGACAGATTTACATCAATTTAGTTTCCCTCCAAAGTGAAATCAATTAGAGGCTACTGTGGAACGCAGAGTGTTTTATTGTTTAGGGCCCACACACACGCACACGCACACACACGCACACACAAATGCTCATGCAAATATCCTCACTTAACTGTGCCAAAATGTATAGCACAGCTTCAAGGCCAGAAGTGTGTGACTAAAAAGAATAGTTTAACGTTATGGGGAAATAGTAATGTTAACTCACTTTCTTTTCCAAGTTATATTCCAGTTCATATATTTATTTATGAGCATGTATTGATCCCAGAACTAAAAGCTAAATGGGATCCAAAGAAATAAATAAAGAGAAGACTAGAAACAAAATGAACAACTAGCCTGGCTCTGCTGAAAGATAACAAATGAAGTGATGAAGAACAAGGAATTAAAAGAAAAAGAGTTTAATCTGTGTATGACAAGTTGTGGTTAAGTGAGTTTGAGTGATGCTGGTTGGCAGATGATTTTACATTTAAACAAAGTCTAGCTGTTTATTCATTCAGTGGTGGAGCCAGACAGATTTTATAGGAGGGCCAAGGATGAGACTGTTACTCACATTAGGATGGCACAGAAATCTGAGTTTTTTTGCCCATCATTATTGTCACTATAAGGATATATGTATATACTCACCAGCCATTTAATTAGGTACACCTTGTTAGTACCGGGTTGGACCCACTTTTTGCCTTCAGAACTGTCTTCCTTTTTCATGGCATAGATTCAACAAGGTGCTGGAAACATTCCTCAGAGATTTTGGTCCATTTTGACATGACAGCATCACACAGTTGTTGAATTGTTGGCTGCACATCCATGATGTGAATCTCCTGTTCTACCACATCCCAAAGGTGCTCTATTAGATTGAGATCTAGTGACTGCTATTTGAGTGCAGTAAACTCATTGTCATATTCACGAAACCCGTTTTAGATATTTGAAGCTTTCTGATATGGCGCATTATCCTGCTAGAAGCAGCCATCAGAAGATGGGTGCACTGTGATCATGAAGGGATGGACATGGTCAGCAACAATACTCAGGTAGACTGTGGAATTTAAATGATGCGCAGTTGGCACAAAGGGACCCAAAGTGTGCCAAGAAAATATCCTCCACAACATTACACCAGCAGCAGCCTGAGCCTTTGATACATAGCAGGATGGATTCATCCTTTCATGTTGTTTACTCCAAATTCTGACCCTACCGTCTGAATGTCACTGCAGAAATCAAGACTCATCAGACCAGGCAATGTTTTTTTCAGTTTTCTGTTGTGCAATTTTGGTGCGTGAACTGTAGCCTCAGTTTCCTGTTCTTATCTGACAGGAGTGGCACCCAGTGTGGTCTTCTGCTGCTGTAGCCCATCTGCATCAAGGTTTGACATGTTGTGCGTTCAGGGATGTTCTTCTACATACTTTGGTTGTAATGAGTGGTTATTTCAGTTACTGCTGCTTTCTTATCAGCTCAAAGCAGTCTGCCCATTCTCCTCTGACTTGTGCCATCAACAAGGCATTTTCTCCCAGAGAACTACTGCTCACTGGATATTTTATCTCTAGAGATGGTTGTGTGGGAAAATCCCAGTAGATCAACAGTTTCTGAAATACTCACACTAGCCTGTCTGACACCAACAACCATGCCCCTTTTTGAAGTCTCTGAAATCACCTTTCTTCTCTATTCTGATGCTCGGTTTGAACTTCAGCAGGCTGTCTTGACCGTGTCTACATGCCTAAATGCGCTGAGTTGCTGCCATGTGATCGACTGATTAGAGAGTTGTGTAAATGAGCAGATGAACAGGTGTACCTTATAAAGTGGCTGGTGAGTGTATACATCACTTAGGAACTGCAGGTAAAAGTAAGCTCTTAACATAAAATGTATTTTTAGACCCATAAAGTGTATCTAATTTTTTATTTCTAATTTCATTTATTTAAAAAACACCTTTAATCCAAAGAGTGTGAGATGGGGGAACAGAGGATTTCCATCTGGGTAAACAACAACAACAACAAACTGAGAAAGACAATTACATCCTAATTACTTCCACTCAGTTGTAAAGTAGGTGGGAAAAACAAATAATGTGATAAATGGGTCTGCTTCAATGTTTGTATCACAGATTTCTAAGAGTGTCTTTAAAATGAGATGGGGAACTCCAAAACTGGTTCAGGTAAACACAATTAGCATTCGCATTGCTCTTTCTCACCGAACTCTCGATGTGAAAGGAAATTATGTGTTTCCCCAAATTTATTTCTTTTAAAACACAATTTAGTCATTCATGTTTACACTCTTTGTTTCACCTGAAGGATGTTTTTTTTTAGGTCGTGAGCGCATATTCAAACCAAACATACAATGCATCCATTTGTGCATTCATTGTGTCTTATCTGTGTTTAGCCCTGCAGCTTGAGTTAAAAAAAAAACAACAAAAAAAGGCAGACAGAGACAGACGGCATAATCAAAATAAAACTGCAGGAAGGTACAAAACGCAAGTGAAAGCAGGCATGAGTAATTCTGGCGTCTAATGGGACAGGTTTAAACAAGCCTGGTCACAAACAGTACACAGAATCGGTCCAAAATGTCTTTTCTCAAGAAAAAACAAAATAGGGCCATGATTATGATCACACTGCAAACTCTAATCAGAATTCATAATCAGCATCCTTAAAGCAGAAGCAAAGGCAGCTCTGAAAACAAACTGGTTAGAAAATTGTTTGCATATAAAAAGAATTTGAATCTGTGTGTCACATAAGAACACATACTGTGCTGAATTACTAAAAGATTCACATCATGCTCTCGTTCTGTTCTCCTAGGAGGTTTTGACATCGACATCAAAGGCTGGGGCGGTGAAGATGTTCACCTCTACAGGAAGTACCTCCACAGCAACCTTCTAGTGGTTCGAGCACCGTCACGAGGCTTGTTTCACCTGTGGCACGAGAAGCACTGTGCCGACGAGCTCCCACCAGACCAGTACCGCATGTGCATGCAGTCCAAGGCCATGAACGAGGCCTCGCACGGCCAGCTGGGGATGCTGTTCTTCAGGCACGAGATCGAAGCTCACCTCCGCAAGCAGAAACTGCAGCAAAACTCAAATGCTAAGAAGACATGAATAATCAGTCACTGGTTGAATTATAATGACTGCAGTGAAATCGAAGCAGATGAATCCCACTGATCTGAACTTCATATTTAAAGTGGATTCCTGTGAAATGCTCTTATTTGCTTTCTTGACCAGAGTTGGAAAAGACAAAAAAGACAACTCTTGAGATAGTTTGCTTAGCACAAGGACTGAAAACAAGGGGGAAATCTTTCACTCTCTTAAGTAAAAAAAAAAAAAAAAGGACGACTTGTTAGGTTATGCTGGAATATAAAAAATGAGATTTTGATATCTTTGGATGGGTCAGGCTATTTTTTTTTTTTAACCTGTGTTTCTAGTCTTTATGCTAAGTTAAACCTTCATATTTAGCCTGCAGATATAAGAGTAGTGTCAGTCTTCTCATCCAACTGTCAGCTAGAAAATGAACATGTGGTTATCAAAATGTAAAATTACTCCTTTTAGTGGAAAAATGTGAAGACGTATACTTTTAAAGGACACAACTTAACAGAATAAATTGAAAAAAAAAAATCTCTGAACTGCTTGGCGCATGCATCTTCTCAACTCAAGTGGAGATTGGTGGACATTACTCAGCAGAGTTCCTGTATCAGCCACCTGTACTTTAAGATCCTTTCAGCACTTGCCAGAAGAAAATGTGAAGCCTAAATTTTGAGCTTTAAGTTGACTGTGAACCTTGTGCCTTCTGTGAATAACACCTGAACACTGTCTCCTCTGGATGGCCAGTAAAAAAACAAAACAAAAACAGACCGGCCCTATACATTTTATATGTAGGGAAACAGTGCCACCTAGTGGACAGGGTTTGAATAGAGTGCTTGTGAACAATGAAGGACTCTTATAAAGCCCGAAATGGCCTTGTAAGGTTTTTTTTTAATATATACATATAAATTATTGATTATTAATCTTCTTTCTTTTATTATTGTTTGTTAATTTTTGTAAATGCCGCAAGTTTCGGACAGTGTTTGGTGTAGGCTGTTTACCTTTGTAGGGAAGTGAGAGTGTAACATGAATCACATTATTTCTAGGTGTTTCCCCAAAAGTCTGACATGTACAGGTGGGTTACGAATGAAAGGAAGAACCAACACAAAGTCATGAATCTTAGGAAGTTATTTCACTGCCAGTTGTCACCATAAAGGTTTTGGTACTGGTTGGCATTGTGTGCCCCAAGTCTTTGAAACTCTACTGGAGGGATGGTACACCATTAATCCGAAAGATAATCACTCATTTGGTGTTTTGATGATGGTGGTGGCATCTGTCTGTCTCTCACACATTGGTCCAAAATAGATGTTTAGGTGGGTTGAGCGTTGGAGAATGTGAACCCTCATGTCCTGTGGATAGGGGGATTGTCGTCCTCCCATCTGGATAGAAATGTTTCATTAAGTGATAAAGGTGGTGTACTGGCTTGCAGTGAGATTTTCCTCTAAGGGGGACGAGTGGAACTTAGAAATGGTATCGAAATGTCCCCCTCAGCGTAAAAGAGGAACTAAATCCTCTCGTTACAAGGTTCTAGCACTCGGGCCCGTACCATTCTTTGGTGCCAAACATGAGAATATGAGCAGGGATGATTCATTTGGCCATGATGCTTATTTCCAGATCTCTTGAGAATAGGACTTTAGTGGGTTTTTCACAAATGAAAGTTCAGCTGTGCATTAATTTAATCATTAAAGATCACTGCAGCATCCCTCTCTGTGTAACTGACGATGGATTGTTATGCTGAAACAGTCTAATCACTGACACGTTGTCACCTGAAGAAGAGTCGCTCCTCTGTTTCTCTCCACACACATTAAATATGTGCTGTCAGTTGTTATTTTTGAACCTATTTACTGATGTCTTTCCCCCTAAAGTAAATGCAGATGTTACTTTCATTATTTCCTATTGAAACACCAGCCAGCTGAGCAGTCTTTGTGGCCAAAGCTTCCTTTCTTCTTCATACAAAAGCTAAATTAACTAGACCTGCCCAGCATCTTTTGGATTAGAAGTTAATTGCTTAATAGTACCATGCAGTGCATCTGTGTAAGTACACATTTACTTACATTTTTCTTTTAATTTGTCACCCGTCTATATGTATTTATGCCCACAACGTAACTAAAGATCAGGGTTTTTTTTATATTTAGATAAAGATAAAAATTATCATGTAGTCTACTTTGTGTTTATGTCACATAACTAATTTGCAGTCACATACAGTAATATGATAGCAAATGTAAATGAAAATTATTGACGATGACTTAGCAAGTCAGAATGAGACTTTTGATCTTGACAGTTTTATTGTACGTAAATCAAATGTGACTCGTCAAAGAACTGCTTACTTTGCAAAGATATTAAAAAAAATTCATAGTGCAATACTGAAGAAGAAATGCGAGATTACACGTATTTGAGTGTAGTCAGTTATTAGAGATATTGTACCTCAGTTTTTATGTTCTGTGTTTTATTGTAATTGCCCATAAATATTTTTTATCTGTCTAGAAGTCTTGTAGCAGCATTTTATGAATCCTTAGAGGAAATCAAAATGAGCTTTGTTAATGGTAGATGACTGATTACCAGAAAAGAGGCACCTTTTGACCCATGTTTTATTGTATGCCATTGAAATATTCTTGAAACATCAGATGACCTTTCATTCTCAAAATATTTCTTTCACTTTTTGTAAG
The DNA here is from genome assembly GCA_015108495.1 of Heterochromis multidens. Classification (NCBI taxonomy): domain Eukaryota; kingdom Metazoa; phylum Chordata; class Actinopteri; order Cichliformes; family Cichlidae; genus Heterochromis; species Heterochromis multidens. The sequence goes on from VUQS01008859.1 coordinate 10,183, forward strand.
TGAGCTAAATAAACATATTTGTGCATTGTGTATAATTTTTTTACATTGTTTTACTTATATCATATACTGTAATTATCAAGTCTGATGTAACTATAAGATGGTTTGTAATACACAAAAATTATAATTTTTCTTCTTTACAAGCACATTATGACAAGTGTTATAACACGGACGTATTCATCTTTGATCATTTGTTTGGCTCTACATTTAGCACAAAACAAAGTGTCCAGTACAAACACATTTTATAAAAGCATAAAAAAATTGGTAAAACAGATAACATAACAATGTTATTACAAGATAATACCAAAAGATGACATTCTGCTTATGATGAAATGTTTTTTACATGTTTTGTTTTTCTCTTTATTTTCAGAGTAAATGAGTTATCTAAGTTAAGAAATTGTTTTGTTTTGTTTTTTGGTCATTTTTCCAATGGCTGTTTTCACTTCATAATGCCACCTTTATTCTAAATGTTATATGTCAATAAAGACAAGCAAGGCAGAGTCAGTTGTATGGTCTTTAACAGTTAATTGAAGTCGTCTTTGTCATATTGAATAAAGCATCAAGTCACCATCAGAACATTTGCATCAAAGCAGAACCAAGGTTGGTTTTGATACCTGAACCTAATATAGAGAATTTTCTTTTCTTAAAAATTAATTTGATTGAACCTGAAGTGATTTAACTCCTGGAACTCATTAGGATTCACCTTTTTTGTTTTGTTTTTTACAAGTAAAAAAGCTACAGGAAAAAGATAAGCATGTTCAGTGGTCCAATAAAGAGAAACAAGCTTAGTAAAATTAGTATGAATGTAGAGAAGTTTGATGTTATAATGGATGCTAGGGATACTGGGTAAATAACTATGATTGGCAGAGGAGTTTTGAAAGGAAGTTGGATGTGTGGGGTGGTGCCGGTTCTCTTCTGTGAAAGCTTCAGGAGTTGATAACCTCACTCTGGTGTGTTGTTTTAGAAGTGGGTCCTTTGTGATGCAGGTGTTTCCTTTAACATGTGTCCTTGGCATGCCATCAAGTTACAGACCACTGGGGACAAATGTTTGATGGGTCCTAGCCAACTTGTTTTGATGATTAGGCTTTTTTCTTTCTTTCTTTCTTCAGTAATCCGATGTACCATACAGGAGTGTGGACATACAGTGCTGTGAAAAAATATTTGCCCCTTCCTGATTTCCTTTTTTTTTTTTTTTTTTTTTTACATTTTTTTTTTTTAAAAAAAAAACCCCCATTT
>VUQS01008861.1:4900-16013 GCA_015108495.1 Heterochromis multidens
GGCCAGCACACACACACACACACACACACACACACACACACACACACACACACACACACACACACACATGCATGGTTTCACAACCGAAAAGTTTTAGCCATGCAAAGGCAGAATTCAGTCAACCGTATGAGGTTTATGGCAGACAGATGGCAAGAGAAACAAACAAAAACACCCCCAACCCAAAAAAAATAAAATTAAATCTGAACAACAAATGAGCTGGTATTATAGATGATATGTCACAGAACTAGAAAGCAGTAAAGTGAAAAATTTCATTTTGAGTGGAGACTAAAAATGAGTTTTGAAACAAAATATACAGTACTCAAAGGGGTAAACAAGGCTGTGGCTAAACTCCAGTGCTTTCTGCGACAGAGACTACAGAATAAAATTCAACTGTCAGCAGATGTGATAGTAACACACACAGACAAAACACATGGCTTGCAAACTGGATTCCTAATCATGCTTCACTGTGTAGTAACCTGAAATGATTTCCTACACAGGCTAACTGTATCTTTTTTCAGTTTTTTATGGCTTTAAAGTAAAAATCTTCAAATTACTAAAAGTAATAGTAAAAAAAATCTAAAGTAAAAATCAAAAATTACTTAAAATACACACAAGTGCATGTTGGACCTTCACTCTTTGTTTCTGTGTGTAGATTAGATATGCAGATAGGATTATTTGATTGAATACTTGAATAGATCTCTCATTTTTCAGTGTTCCTGTGGCCAGGGTTTGCTCAAGGCACTATTGCCTCAAGACAGTGCTGAGTGAGCATGAAGTGTGATGCCAACCTAATCCATGGTGGATGCTGGGGGAGGACTGCTATTAAGAAAGCAGTGAGAAGGACACTGATATTTTTTCTCCTCTAATTCGCCCCTCAAATTGTAGCCCAATGTGATTAGATTTTTTTCTTGTTTTAATTCTATCTGTATCAAAGAAACCATTTTTTAAACTTCCCCTGTGATGTGGTCTTTCACCCCTTGCTGAGACTGGTTGGTTAAAACTAGAATCTGTGGCCACTACATTAAAGTGTATGAGCAACAGACTTATATATGTAGCAGCCTTACCAGTCAGGTTACAAAAGAAATTTAGTATTAAGAGGTTAATGCTTTGGATCAGCTCTTGAATCAGCAATCATAAGATTGCTCATGGATAATATTGACAAATTGTCACAATTGTCACTTTCCTTGGGGTTTTTATTTGAATGTAAAAAAAAAAAAAGGCTATTCTAATGGAAAGTGGAGAGGATTACTAAAACATCAGGAGCCACTGGTCCACAACTAGTAGGAGTGAAAGCACAGAGTGGCCTGAGGGTGGCACTGGAGGAAAAGCTGTTCGTTGTGATCGGGTGACTGAAACTGCTGACACTGAAGTTAGAGGGAGTTGCGGGAGTAAATAAGCCTTTCAGTTTAGTGTTTTTAATGGAAGAAATGTATCGGTTTAGGGATACTCATTGATATACTCCACCCAAGATGTGTATTATGAAAACTGATAATGGTAAATAGTGGGAAGTGTGGAGTGAAAAAAAAGTCTAGAGATTACATAGAATAGAATAGATACAGTGCTTAGTTTTCCATTTGTACTATGGTGTTTGACTGAGAATGGAGATTTAACAGTTTGACATTGCAGAGGGCAGAATTTTGCTCCAAATTTACACAAATAATTAATATCTGTAACTGAATAATTAGAGAAACAATTTGTGCATGTGCTTAGATTTGTAGATCAGTGTTAATACTACTGGCAGTATAATAAAGCAATGACCAAAAATAATTCATTAAAAAAAACGAACAAACAATAATGCAGAGGACTGCAGAGAAGAATGCAGTATTAAACACATTTTGTTTTTGCCATTTGCTCAATTTTTTTGCATTTTATACAGTCTTTTATTGAGTTTTATTAAATGCACAAAATGCACATTTTATCTGGCATGTGTCTAAAATGCTTTCCAACTTTCAATTTAGAATACCTCTTCTAACCATAACATACTACATATTTAACAAATATTTTATTATGTTACAAGCATGTTGAGCTAAGCCAGCCTCTCTTGCACTGCTCTGTGCTGGTTGTGTTTCTTCTCTAGCTTCGCTCTCACATGCAGATACTTCCATACATTTTCCTTGCCTTCTTACTTTTGTCATTTCCAAACGTGACCGTCTGATGCCACCTTAAAGCCAAACTTCATATTTTTCCCACACTGCTAATGGATAATAAAACAGCAAAGAAAATCTCTGGCTTATTCTCTTCTCTCATTTGAACTCCAGAATCACTCAACATTTTTCTTTGTATAATTTGTAAGTTTTTTTCTTTCTTTTTTTTTTAACTAACATGCTGTTTGAATATTTTTAAATTAAACAACATATTTCCTTCTTACTTTGTCCAGGAGTTTCTGCAGTCTTTAATTAAGTTTTATAAAAGGCACAAGATGCACAATCTATCTGGCATGTGTCCAAGTTAAATGCTTGAACAGAAAGTTGTACTAAAAATTCTAACCCCAAACACATATATCAATGTATGCATTTTTAAACAGTCAGCAAAAACACGTTTATATTAATGCCTTAATCCTGGAATACAATAAAAAAGAAATATGAAGTCTAATTCTTCACACATGCAGCATGAACAATTCATTATGATAAAGTACAACTAGACCAAGTCAGTGAGGCTGGAGCGAAGAGAAACTGAAGCATCTGTCATGGTGAGGAACTCAACCCAGTTCTGACAGAAGCCACGAGAATACTCTCCTGTGTCAACGACGAGTCCCCACAGGCGGCTCTGTCCCGTTTTGTTCCTCAGAGCCAGCTGAGCCTCTCGCTCCGTGACATTAAAGCTGATATTGAGAACTTGTGCCACCAACAGGTAAAGCAGTCCACCTGCGACAATGCTGCTGTACCAAGCACAGGTGAAGCAAAGTGCTGTGCTGTAAATGTAAAGAGAGCAAATCATTACTGCAACATGATCTAAGATTTGAAATGTATTTACAAGTACAGCATTTTTTTTCTTCTAATGCTGGCAGGTTAACCAGTGAATATGACACAAACCAAAGGCTCTGATGCAAGTTTTAAATTATACTGGCACAAAATATTGACATTAAATAATTATGAAATAAAATAATTGTTAAGGTGTTTTACACAAAGTAATGAAAAATGCACTCATGACCCAAAAACTGTAATAAAAAATTTCATTAATGAATTGAACTAAATATTTAATGATCAAACTTTGTTGCAGAAAGAACATATAAAGAGTGCTGTACCTAGACTGACTGTAGACGCCTGGGCAGTAGAAGAGAGCAGTCATTAGATACTGTCGAGGACAGAGGCTGCAAAGCACCAGATTGATCCCATACAGAGAGGTCAATACAAACACAAAGAGGGTCAGCAGGAAACTGCGATGGTTTGCCTGTCCTACACAGCTGTTTATCCTACAACACCTCAACAGAGACACAGGAGACAATGCATCAGGTTACATGTCTCGTATTTTGGTTCCACATTGTATATAAAATGAGAGAACTGCTAGATTTACAGATTATAGTTAGTGTACAAATGACTGAGTGACCTTATTATGCCTGTTACATTATTCAATAATTATACACCCTATTTGCACTTTATAACTGCACTTTATATAGTTTACTGTGATTAATTTTGGCACAGACTGATTCCATGAGCAGATCTTGGCAGAGTGCTCTGCATGAGGTGTTTCAGTGTGACAGAAGAAATCTTGGATTCCAAAAAAACAAACAAACAAACAAACAAACAAAAAAAATCTAAAACCATCGGCATGAAACTATGGGTTTGTTATATTCCTCATAATCTGTCAAAATTAATGTTTAATCGCTGATATTATTTCATTCCACAAATAAATTTGCAGCTTGATGACAGCATGATTTGTTGATGGCCTGTTTGTGTTTACTTTACAAAGGAGCTACTAAACTGTGATTTCATGGTAAAATTAGACCCTCCTATTTTGTTTAGCGTGGGAAAAGTAAGACAAATTAAAGGTGTATTCTTGCACAAGTTAATGTGTAACTGCATCTAATCAATCATAATTCAGTTTTTGATAATGATTTGTTGTCAGCAGTGGTCCAGCAGTATCTGATGTCCTCCAGGTCCAAGCCATTCTGAAGTTTGTTCCCCCAATCTAATTACTGCTTACAATAGACACAAACCCACAAATTCAGCAACTCATTTTAATTTAATTGTTTATTTCAACAGAATAACTACCATAACCCCAAAACCCTAAAACACCCTAGAGACTGTGTCTACTCCCAGACCACCTAAAAATAAACAAAATACCATCAAAAAGATATTTTAATTATGAAAAAAGAAAGAAAAATATAACTGTTTCAACTTTACAAAAGAGCAAAACAATTAAATGCGGTCACTTTTCTATACATCCCTGTTAGTATATAATTTAATAACTGACCAGAAAACTGATTTATTTTGCCACATAGAAACCTGGTTGCAGTAGGATGAATACATTAGTTTAAATAAATCAGCACCCCCAAGTTATGCTAACTGTCAGAATTCTTGAAGCACAGACCGAAGAGGAGGAATGGCAGCAATCTTTCACTCAGTCTTAATAATAAACCGCAGACCTAGACAGAGTTATAATTCATTTGAAAGCCTTACTTTTATCCTTGTGCAGCCTCAATGGAAAACACACAAAAAAATCCAGTTTTATTTGTAGTTATCTATCATCCTCCTGGCCCTTATTCAGAGTTTCTATCAGATTTCTCAGACTCTTTATCGGATTTAGTGCTCAGCTCCGATAAATTAATAGTAGGTGATTTTAATATTCATATAGATGTTGAAAACAACAGCCTCAACACTGCATTTAATCTATTATTAGACTCAATTGTTTTTTCTTTCAAAATGTAAATGAGCCCAGTCATCGTTTTAATCACATTCTGGATCTTGTCCTGACATATGGCATAAAAAACTGGACATTTAACAGTTTTCCATGAAAACCCTCTTTTGCCTGACAATTTCTTAATAACATTTAATTTTACAGCAATGGGCAACACAACACCGGAAGAACAATTTCAGTACATTATATGTCTTTCTTCTTTTCTCTTTCCCCTCAACCCCCAACCATGGCAGATGGCTGTCCCTTCCTGAGCCTGGTTCTGCCAGAAGCTTCTTCCTGTTAAAAGGGAGTTTTTCCTTCCCACCGTTGCCTAGTGCTTACTCACAGGGGGTCATTTGATTGTTGGGGTTTTCTCTAGAATACTGTAGAGTCTTTACCTACGGTATAAAGCACCTTGAGGCAACTGTTGGTGTGATTTGGCACTATATAAATAAACCTGAACTTAATTGAATTATAAATAGATCATATTTGGCTCACAAAGGAAATATATAAAGATGGTGTTAAGTCAGACTCACCAGATACAATGGTGGTCCAGACGCTGGATACATGAGCCACAGGTTCGACAATGCCCAGCCCGCGGGGGTCGCATTATTTTGCACACAGGACACTTCCTCCATTTTGCTATTAGGGCCTCCTTTGGTGTCTGCAGCTCCACTGTTGTCCCTGAGGGAGAGGCTGCCGATTGGATAGATCCATTATTAACTTGTGTGGACTCCTTTTTAGCCTCCTGACTGTGACTGTGAGCTTCATGAAGGCCAGCAGTCACAAATCCTGGGCCTCTCTTAGTGTGAATAAGAGAGACTATAGTGAAAATCATCCCAGTGGTCACAGTGCACACCTGCAGCTGGCTGATGTCCCCACGTGGTAAAATCTCTGTGATGAAGAGGTAATACATGTAGGCCAGAGAGTAAAGTGCAAGGGTGAGAAAGAAGAGGGTGCGTCTCTTCTTTTGGTGCGTTGCGTAGTAGTACCACAGGACCAGGCCGGGCAGAGCTGTCAGGATGATCATACCCAGCAGGTAGTGTAACGCTGCGACTTTCAGCAGGAGAGGCAGCATCAGCAGGGCCGGGATCATGGAGATTTCCAGGTTGTCAACCATGGCGCCAAATACAGGAGACTGAAATCCACTTTTAGATGGTTTGTTTTTCAGCCACCTACAGAACAGTGGTCATTGAATCATAATTACAAAAATGTGTATTATTGTGACTAATCATCTCCCTTTTCATTGATGGAAGTTGATTTGTTTTTAAAGTGCTTGAGCAAGATAAAATCAGTCCACATTAGTAGATTTTTAACAAACTACTGTACTCTGCTTTTTCAGGTTTAAGACATACACTGTAGTTTGCTTTGGTGCTGTAATGACATAATAGGAGAGATAAGACCTTTTTATTACATTCTGGGGTCATTTCAGGGAAAGCTTTTAGAGCCAGTCTAACCGATAAGGGGGGCCAGCCAAGTACAAAATGAATTATGGATGTCCTCCTTTTCTTTCTCTCATTGTGAATTGTACACATATTAAAGAAGTAAAGTTACCACATTGTTAATTTGTTTGTGGTAACTTGAAAAAGCAAATCTTTATTAAGGAATACGCATCATTCAAAAAAGAAAAACATAGATTTTAAAACAGCACCCTTCTACAAAACCTCTAAATAACTTATATGCTAATTCAGATGTCACCTTAAATTAATAATTTGACTTTTTGGGAAATTTGTTTCTTTGTTTTTCTCTTTGAAAGTTTGTCTCTCTTTTATTAGAAGCTAAAGTCATTAGACTGCCTACCAACACAGCTACCATCATGATCTTATTTATCTGTGTTAAAAAAAAAAGAAGAAGAAAAAATAATCTCATCTATTTCTTGGCTGTGAGACATTGCCAGTAAACCAGTGTGGATGCGTGGACTATTTCCAGACTTAATGCTAAGCTTGTTATCCTGCTGTTGGCTGTAGTATCATATTTCACTGACAGACATGAGAGTGGCATCACCTCATCTCACTTTCTTTAGAAAGCCAATAAACTAATAGCATAAAATCTCACACTATTTTCTATTTCCTCTGTATCTGGTTTGTATCCAGCCTTTCTCAATGACCACATATTACAAAACAACAGCTACTTAGAGTAGCCTTTTAACAACAGTACTGCACATGTAACATGTAGGCACCAGTAGGCTGAGTCTACTTTCCAGTACACTACTTGATTATTGTTTAGTTGCATTCAGTGCTGACCCATTTCTTCACACCTTCGTACCTGTTAAAGGCTTCATCCAGATCTTCACAGTCACAGCAACATCCGTACTGGTAGAGATCACATTCACAGCAACACATAGGATCATCTGGCTCCGGCGGCTTTAACTTCTCCCATTGCATAATGGCTTGCTAAAGATGGAGTTTTAACACAAAAGGCCATCATAAAATACAAATGACACAGTTACAGCATGTTGTATTTGCATGATAAATGTTTTAAAAACACAAGCAGGTAATCCCATCATGATCAATAAAAACTAGTAGAACAAAGAGGCTTTATTGATTCCTTGTTTCCTTACACGGCCTTGGAAGACTCCACAATCAACATACACTCACTGTTTGCAGCCCGCACAGAAACGCAAACACACACACACATATACACAAAATGGTCTCACCCTCACTCACTGTGCTCTCCATAGACTGTTTTTGAGAATCAATAACAGTGCTGAAAAATTTTGGTTCCTTATTCCAAATTCTATTTTAAATACAAGAAATTACAAACAGTGATCATGGTTACAAAAGAGTTGTAAATAGTACATACATTATAAAAATATGCATAAATTACTGCAAAAGATAAGCAAAAACAAAAATATAAACATGATACTATTAATACTGTAACTACATAAAATCATAGAAAAAAGATTTATATTCTACAACAGAATAACAAGCACAGTATTATACAGATTATAGCAATGCATTCAGGACCTGTACTTAAAACCCTTTTGTTATAAAACTGTATCATTTCCATAATCAGAATATTCTCAGTCTTATTATGTCCCCAAGAGCTTCTAATGTAATTTGTTGAAACAAGGCCACTGTGTCCACAGGGACAAACTATCTGGGCCAGCAAACCCAAGACTTAAACTCTCTGAGATGTTTTTGAGTTATTGTCCATCTGAGTTATTACATTAGTCAGATTTGTATCTGTGGTTATAGCTTTATTATATAGAGTCTGACACATATCTATACAAGAATTACAAGAAAAATAAGAAATTTATTAGGACAAAATACTTGCAATCAGAGTTTGTCTGTTAAAGATCACAATTTTTTATTCAGAAATAGCTTATTTTAACATTACCTAATACTTCTAGGTGTTAACTGTAATAAAGGACATTCCGTGTTGACTTACCTTTAGTCTCCAATGCAAAAACACAAAACCAGTACGATACGTTGGCTCAAATATTTACTGTTTCTAGGCAAGAGCTATGCGATCTTCAGCAAACAATAAAGAGGAAAATGCTTAAGAAGATGACCCCTTGTCACCAGGCTCCTTCTGTGAGTGACTGAAGGAAAAAATAATGCAAAGAGCAGCCTAGTTTCTCATCAGTCATTTGTGATGAAAAAGAAAATTGGCATCTTCCTGCCCTGATGGTGCTGTGGCGACACCGAATCAGTGCAGTGAGATGGTTTTCATTTCTTGGATTCCCATGGTGGAAGTGTCCCAACAGAAGGCAACTTGAAGTCCTGACAAGTGGCTTGATATTGTGTTGCATCTGCCAGCTCACATTCCCAAAGACTATCTTTCTCACATATCATTAAATAGTTCACAAGTCGTTCTCAGGGATACTCAGCCTGCTTCTGCTTTACAGCTTCCATCAGCTACTATTTTATATTTTAATACTGGCATGCTTGGAAAATATAGGCCCTCCCTCATTTGGTTGAGGGAGCCAGAGAGAGCCAGGAGTTTTTCATACCTCTTCCCACAGCTGAGAGGCTATGTTGAGGTATTCAAAACCTGCAACAGCAGCCCTGATGATCCATGCTGAGCTGAACAAGGGTGCATATGAGAAACATGACAGGCACTCAAAGATGAGAGAGAGTGAGTGATGATCCACGTGGCAGCCCCACCCTCTGGGATCATATTTCCTCCCACAAGCAACCTGACCTTGCTGCTCACCCACCAAAAACTCTGGAAGAATTTAAGTGCGTGTGATCAAAGGCAAAACCAGTAGGCCCCTGTGTTTATGTTCATAAAACCCTGTGCTGTATACATTGCATTCTTCGTGTGACGACATAGGATACCTAGAGTAACAGTGTGCTTAGTGACCCATGCAGGGAAGTTTTCTTTTCTCGCCAAAAGCCCAGGCCCATATTCACATCAGTTACAACACGTTCATGCTTATGAACACTTCAGCAGACAGTTTATCCAGCTTTGTCCAAAAAACAAACAAAAAAAAGGTTTGATCTGAGTCACACTGTAGCATAAAGTACAGCTCAGTGAAACAGGAAAGCACACTGGATCCTGGACGTTAGATGTTAGGACACATAAAATATCTCATTAGAGACAAAATAACCAGTATGACCTTTACTAACTACAGTTTAAATAATGAAATAACTTGCATCCTGTTTACAAGGCAGCAGAACAAATGCTACACATGGACTGAAAGTCCATGCCACTTTCACTTGCACATAAGCAAACCCATTTACACCTTTGTTAATGTCTTCTTTACACACACAACCCACGAATCATTACTAATTCAAGAATAAGAGAAAGAGGGGCAGGTGCATTATAAGCTATAGGCTGGTAATGTCTGCACTAGATGGACAGAATCAATGGAGAGAAAAGATGCTGCTCTTTCTCCTGCGGGTTATGCTTCCATTAGTCCTAATGGAGCCCGGAACCTGAGATAGCGACTCTAATCTATTTTAGAGGATTTAATGCTAGATAAATACACTGAACCAACAGTGAACGCTGAAGATCGTGCATCAGCAAACTGCTAAGATGCTGATTATGCAGTATGACAAATAAATGTAGTAATCAGTCCATCTCCTTGTCATATATTTGCACACTAATGTACTAAGGCATCAAATATCAAGGTAAGATGCTGTCAAAGAGAATGTCATGAATTATTTGTATTTGTCAACTGACAAAGAGCAGTAAACAACAACAACAACAAAAAACAAAAACACCAGTTCGCCTTTCCACAGTTTTCATGGTACTTTGCTGGTAGTTTGCTCCAAACATCATGGAAAACTTACCACGGTTCTCCTGCGGGTTTAGGACTTCTCAGCTGCTTCACTGAAACCTACACACTACTTATATGAAGATCAGGGCTCTGTGTGGGGCAAGTGGACTTGTGTGTTCTTGTTCTTCTTATAGTGTTCTTATTCTTACTATAGATAGTTCCTTATGCCCCTGGCTGTGAGTTTATGGTTATTGTCACATGGCGGAATGAATTTGAGACCAATCAGACCGCTTGCTAATCACATTGCATTGATTTTGTACAGTACTGCAAATATACATACATGTTATTATTTTGTTTTGCTTGTGTTCTTCTCAAGTGGGTGGGTTTTTTTTGGGAAAACATAAATTTAGCAACAATTGATTTGATCTTTGCTTATCTTTTACAGTCAGCTGTCAGTCAAATCTGTCCAAGTTACATTCACACAGTATTGGCAACACACAGTAATGATCAAAATTGTGACTGTTATTGTTTACACACACACACACACAGTCCTGATCAAAAGTTTAAGACCACTTGAAAAATGGCAAAAAATCATATGTTGCATGGTTGGATCGTAACAAGGTTCCAAGTAGAGCTTCAACATGCAACAAGAAGAAATGGGAGTGAGACAAAACATTTTTTTGAGCATGCAATGTATTGAAAACAATGCTTAAACTGAAACAGACTGTTTCACAGCTGATCAAAAGTTTAGGACCACACCTCCAAAAAAACCCGTAAACCCCCCCAAAACAGAAATCAAAGTTCCAAACATGAACTCTTTAATGAGTAGCTCCACCGTTATTGTTGATCACTTCAAAAATTTGTTGGGACATGCTTGATGCAAGCGTTTCCATGAGTTGAGTGGGAACATTTCTCCAAGTGGTGAAGATGGCTGCACGAAGGGCATCTACTGTCTGGAACTGTTGTCCATTTTTGTAAACTTCCCTTGCCATCCATCACCAAAGGTTCTCAATTGGATTTAGATCAGGGGAACACGCAGGATGGTCCAAAAGAGTGATGTTATTCTCCTGGAAGAAGTCCCTTGTCCTGCGGGCATTGTGTACTGTAGCA
>VUQS01008864.1:4822-26134 GCA_015108495.1 Heterochromis multidens
TTTTTTTTTTTTTTTTTTTTTTTTTTTTTTTTTTTTTTTTTTTTTTTTTTTAAAGGCATTGTCCTAGTATGTGTAACTACACAAACTATGTGCCCAGTGAAGGAAGAAGGCCTGAGATTGAGGAGACAGAGGGGAATGGAGTAGAACTATATTGTGAAGCAGTATTTTTAGCCTCATCTACAGAGAGACGTGTCTGTTTACATCAAAACATGCCATACATGTTAAGTGCCTGGTAAACTAACTACACTGATCAGCCAACTTCTTTGTTACACATTCTAGTATCTGCTGGGGAAATATCAGAGTGTAACGGAGTAACTAAGCTCCTGTTTCTCAATGTTCACCTCCAGGACACTACGCCTGTAATAACAGCAGAAACTGTAGCTGTTGAGTTATTTCTATGTGAAGATGAAGGGGGGTGAACCATATCCACCAAGAAAGAGCTTATGCACTTCCTGAGATTGTTGGGGAGCTGCTATGATGGGGTTTGTAAGAATTTTTCATCTGTGGTTGTGGCTGAAGCAAAGTATGACTGGTGCTCTCCATCTGTCCCAGCAGCACCATGTATGGCCTATCAGATTGTTACAGGTGGATGCAAGTGACAGGGGGGACAGATGCTGAGCTATTTTAACATGAGCGTTCAAGCATTTGCCAAAATGCAAACTGATGGTGTATTTGTTTTTGCTCACTGATGAACATTTAGCACATTAAAAGGCATGGACAGTTGCTGGTGCTTTCCTGGAAGCCAGAATGATGTTTGCATGTTTCTTCCTGCTTCTCTGAAAGTACTTCCACATTCACAGAGGTTGTTGGGTTTCCGGGTGGATAGTGCAGGGAAAGACAAGTGGATACAGGTACCAAAATTATCTATAAACTCCTTTGTCACAATAAAAGTGTTGCAGTTCTCTGGTGTTTTATATTTAAACTGTAACTTTTTCATTGTTAAAAATGAGACAAATAAGCTCTGAAGACGTTTTCAAGTTGTAAATTTCATCGAAATAAAGAGTAAAACTCCAGAAACTGATCCAGTAGTTGAAATTCTGTAGTAAAATTGCTGCATTCTAAGCCTGAAATAATGGACAAAATTCAGCTAGCTAATGGGATTTTCAAATTAATGTCTCCAGGGGGTTCCAGTTGTCCCAGTTAGTTCTGCTGTACTAGAAGATTCAATTCAAGGCTTACTGGTTTGTAAAAACAAAAAGGAGTAATTGGTAAACAGTAAGTATATTTGAAGAGCCACAGAGGATCATGGGCCTTCCTGTAATGTCCTGGATTAAACTGTGCAATAATGTTTTATTTACTTACTTACTTTCCTCTTTTGTTAGCTAAGAAAACTTGTCTGCCATTCACTGCCACAATGTGTGACCCAGGCTGTGACAGAGAAAACCGCAGTGGCAGAAAGCAAGAGGAAGTCACTGGATTCACCCTGCTGAGCCCATCAAGGTGGGATTCTTGCAGCATGTACAAGAGTTTTATTACTGCTGCTACTGACATTCATGCAATTTAAGCTGCTTTGTTTCACATGCCACCACTAACATAACCAGCCAGCATTAAAAAAAAAAAAAAAGTCTGACTATGTCAAAGTTGCTGCATAGTATACCTATCTGAGCTATTTTAGCTTCGTCTCTTCTAATTGATTTTAATTTTTTCCTTTTGAGTTTTTGTCGTCAATTCTTTTTAGATTCAGTTCATCTCTAGAGCAGCTTTGCTCGTTTCAGTTTAATTTTAGTTTAGTGTTCATTAGTTTCAGTGTTAGTTTTATTAATTTCTAATTGTTATAATATGGCTGATATCTGTAAAGGGCAGATTTAAGTTGTTCAGAAAGGCAATTACAATGCGAACAACACAGTGTGAAGTTGACTCAGTCATGTAGACATGCTAAGTCTCAGTAAAGCAAACATAGCAAAGCCTCATCAGGCAGGTTGTGATGACAAATCTGACCAGACTGACAAAGATTAAACTAACATTTCCTCTATATTTATATATATATATATTTTTAAGACTAGCTTTTATTTTATTTTCAGTTAACTATAGTGCATCAGCACACCCAGTTTTAGTTTACTTCTAGTTAACTATAATAATTCATCAAAGTATAGGAAGTCAGTCACAAGATGTGCAGAAAGAAGCTGCCTCTTCCTGAAAAATAGAACTGAAGACTTTTGTTTACCTTACATGGTCATCTGGGGAGTTGTTACACAAGCTGCAGGTACAGCAACTGTGTGACAGCCAGCTGTGCATTATTCACATGAGTCAGTACATATTGATATGAATCAAGGAGAGTGGAGGATTTTTCTGTGCAGACACACATTTTGGGTCCACCAGGGAACTTTTTCCATTTTGTTAACTGGGGCGTGACTTTCACAACTATATTAAACTTCTTGGTTGAGCAACCAGTCAGACACATCCAGTAAATGCAGTTCTTAAATGAGTAAATGAGTAATGCCTTTACTATACAACAACCATTCATGCTTACATACCTCCAAAGAAGGCCAAGAAAGCCAAGAAATGCCCTGGTGAATGTATTGCACAAAGTGTATGTAAAGAAAATGGCTTATCATATCAATGTGATTCATGCAAATTCTATGGTTTGAATAGTTGATTGTGGTGGAGTGTGGTTTGTGGCTCAGCTGCAGGGGAGGGGTGGAGCAGCGGGTTCAGCGGGCAGTGATAGGGAAGGCTGATTGCCGGCTGGTATTCATTATCTAATCATGACTTCCCTATTTCAGTAGGTCGCTGGGACCTGGACGGGGAGAACGGACTGAGCAGAGCGGGGAGCAGCTCCAGCTGGGAGAGGCTGGACAGCAGAGCCATCAAGAATTTGTCAAAAGCACTGTAAATAAACAAACACGAACTCGCGACACTGTGTGTGCCGGGTCCTACCTTAACATTGATATACATGAAGTTAAAGCTGAAGTTAAAATGAGAGCACATTAAATTGCAGAGGATGGAAAAACTGAACCGTTATCATCTGAACTCAGGATTTCTTACCAGATGTCGATCTTCAGCCCGTTGGACACCAGGAACTGTATCGTATCCACATGACCACACAGGTGCAGCGCTGTATTTCCCTGATAATCCATCCCCAACAGATCGGCTCCAAACTTGTGCAGGAGGCGGCATATGTCCACGTTCCCTCGTGCGGCGGCTAGGTGGAGGCCGGTGCGGCCCCGGTTGTCACGGATGTTTGGGTCGCATCCGGTCTCTAGGAGCCTCTTGGCAAACGGCAGGTCTCCGTCAATGCAGGACTGCAGCAGAGGCACGCTGGTCTGCGACGAGTCGTTGATGAAGACATAGGACATGTTCGAGTGGGTATCAGAAAATTCCAGCGTACCTGCGTTGATGAACAAAGAGGCAAAATGTGAAAATCTTTCCTAAATACTGCAATTAAGACGTATAATGAGTCCCCTCTGTGTCGGGAGAAGAGACGTATCCACTGAGTCACAAGGCACAAAACACACATCCTGTATTATATTTATTATTTTCATCTTGTAGTACAGTAGCTTGTATGTATGCATTTTTCTTGCTTTTATATACTTTATGTCTGTGTTTATGTGCAAATCATGTGTTTTCAAATCTATGTGAATTTGCTGCTGCAGTACTGCAACTTCCCTAATGAGATTAATTAAGCAAGTATGTATGTATATATTCATCTGTTAAAACAGCAGATGTTATGATAATGTGCTACACTGAACTGATCTGAACTAAACAGAAGGTTTTAATTCAGACACACAGGCCTAGAGATCGGTCGGCAACCCCGTGGAAACCGTACTAGGGAAAGATGTGTAATCCTCTGCTTCGTTGGCGAGTGGTTGCTGGCTGTTGCTGGTCGAAATCAGTCGGAAAAAGGGTGCTGCAACCAAAACCTCCTTGTGATCCTTTTATTGCTAACAGACTTCCACTTTACGTGGAAGATGCTGATTTAACTGTAAACACTTGTTAACTAACCACCTAGCATTAGAGAATCTTGAAAAAGTCTGTCTTCAATGTAAAAGTTGGGCCTTATTGCAGAAACCAACAGGTTTCAAAAAGCCATGACTTTTAGTTTGAAGGTGAACGGTCTCCATTTCTGGTTTGCTTCGCACTCTTCACAGTTTCATGACCGCTTAGCAAGTAGTTGAAGAGTGTTTGCAGACGAGCTGCAAACTCCAGGCAACTGCAGTAATCTGCTAGCAACCAAAGCGATCACAAAGAGGTTTTTGGTGCTGCACCGTATAATGACATCAAGCAGCCTCCAGCAACCACTCGCCAACTGGTTAGAGACTGACTATGGATTTTTCCCCGAGTGATTGGTGGCTACTAGGGGGTCGCTGACCGATCTCTAGGTAGGCCTGTGTGACTGGGACTTCTGCAGTCATTTCACAGTGACCGCCAGCAACCACTCACAACTGGTTGGGGAGTACAAATTTTTTCCTAATAACGAGTGGTTGCCAGACGGTCCCCAACTGGTCCCTACGCCTGTGGGGTAAGGAGGACATTAAAAAGGGTTTATTAGGTTATATGATATGAAAATGCTTCAGTCACAGCACAAATATCTTCATACTGTGTGACGACTCTTTGCAGCGACTTTTGTACAAGGAGGGAAGAGGAGAAGGGAGTCACGCTGCCACTAGCCGGAGTGAGGCGGAGTGGGGTTGGACTTCCTGACCCACAAAAAGCAAAGCAAAAGTTCATTCACACAGTAACAGACCACATCTTCCTCTGGGGTCGACTGTTTCAGCTCATTTAACAAATTTAAACATTTAAACTCCCTGTTTTCTGTCTTTGCATCTTTAACCACACTTGTGTCTTTTTTCATGTATCCTCCATCTCTAAAACCTGCATTCCTGACCAAGTACCACAGAGCGATTTCTCCTTTCTTTCATTGGGTCTTTCTCCTCTCTCACTCTCAGACAGTCTCAATGCTGCCACCTAGTGGAGGAGAATCACATGGCTCGCAAGAACAGAAGGAAAGTATGGAAGAGAGAAGGATGAAGAGGAACTGATAGATAAGAAAAAAAAACAGTGTCAAGTTTAGAAGTTTTAGAAGTTTAGTTCTGCACCATTACACACTTGCAGCTCTCTGCACAACACACACACAACACACACCTCATAAAACATCTGCTGAGACGACACAAAAGTTCAAACGTGTGAGATAATAAAATGAGTCCATCATTTCTTGAAATCCTAATAAAATGCTTACATGCGGCTCTCTCAGAATCTTGGTATTAGTTTGAACTCTTGTGTGGGGCAGCAGCAGCTTTATGTGATGAACCCAAGTTTACCACAGCACTGAATCATTTCACAGACAGATCTGCTTCAAAAAAAGTCTGTTGAGACAATAAGAAAAACAAAAATAAAAGTTTAAAAGCGCTTTAATTCTGTAAAGCAGTGAATGCATCCTCATCCCTCTGGCTTTAATGTACAGTTTGGAGAATTCAAATATATAAATAAATAAATGAATCTCAGCATAAGGTTTGTTAAGCTGTTATTCCAAAACTCTTGCTTATATTGAATTAGGTTCCTAAGAAAACATTGTTTGTCCACTTGTGTGTTTCTGGAATTGCAGGTATTCAAAGTTTCAGTTTCTGTGATCCGTTTAAGAGAAAAAAAGGTTTGACTGAAAGTTTTTTTTCTGAATAGTTTGAACTGGAAATTACAAAAAGGCAACAGCATGTTTAAATTTTTTCCAAAGTGACAAATTTGTGAATTTTCCAATTTTTTTTCAGAATATTCTTCAAATAATTAAGATATACTGAAGTCAAAGAATACAATATTAGCAGCATTTATGGGGTACTGATTAAACTTTCATGTGTCGAGAAAATGTCTGTGTTTATTGGCTTTATTTACACTGGCGTCATTGGCCACTATGTTAGATACGTTTGTTCAAATGCTCATTAAAGCAAATCTCTAATCAGCCAGTCATCCCTTTATGACCACAGGGTATCCATCTTCTGATGCCTGCTTCCAGCAGGATAATTCTCCATGTTACAAAGCTCAAATCATCTCAGTTTGATTTCTTAAACATGAAACTGAGTTCACTGCACTCAAATGGCCTCCATAGTCTCCAGATCTCAATCTAATAGAGCACCTTTGGGATGTAGTGGAACTGCAGATTCACATCATGGATGTGCAGCTGATAAATCTGCAGCAACTGTGTGATGCTATCACGGTAATATGGACCAAAAGGAATGTTTCCAGCACTTTGTTGAATCTATGCCATGAAGAATTAAAGCAGTTCTGAAGGTAAAAATAAGTCCAACCCAGTACTAGCAAAGTGTACCTAATGAAGTGGCTGGAGAGTTTATATAGCACCTTTAAAACAGAGTTTCAAAAGTGCTTTGACAGACAAGCAAAAGCAGGATTCTCAGTAGGTAAACTAGATTTTAGATTAGAATTAAATTAGATAGAAAGTCAAACATTAAGGCAAAACAAGATTAAATGAAGGCAAAATCATAGGAAAGATGATAAAATGTTTATTTGAAGTCTATTTATAACAAGGCAATAAAAACAATGTTAAACCAAAAATGAAAATACAGCCCAAAATTAAATAAATATAAAACCCATTAAGATAAAACATACACAGTGAAGTAACCATATCTCTCTATACATCTTTAACTCTAGTAAACAGGCCCAGTTTACGGGAGAAGGCTTTCTGTAATGTGATGTATGTAAACCCATTAGAAGAACAGCCTGAAGGTCTAATCCATGACATATACACACTTAGAGGATCCTGTTTCTCAAAATATGAGTTACACATTGCGCAAACCTCAGCAAGAAGTGCATTCATTTTTCAAACACGGGTTGAGTCACAAACTAGTGGGAGGGTAGCCTGAGGAAGGGCGGCCGGCGTAGAAATCTGTGCAAAATCAAATTGCAGACCTGATCACTGTGGGAACCCCTTGGGAAAATAAGGAAGCAACCAAAAGTGTCTTGGGTTTGACTGACTTATTCTGATGCATTTCCAGTTCTTGTTACATAAATGATTATTGAGTATTTGATTGAGTATTTCTAAACGTACTAGTTTTCTTTAGAAAGCATACATTATTTCTATTTGTGCATGATAACTTAATAATTTCAGAAAAAAAACAAAAATTATCAGGGTCAATATTATTAGCCACCTGAAAAACTGACCTTTTTATTGAGCCACAGCACAAACCACTGCTGTGCAATGCTTGTAAAATCAAGTTAAAACTGGTGGTTATCTTCCAGTTCACACACAGTATAAAAACTTCAGCAAGGGTTTGAGCTGTCACCTGAGAAAGCGTCACGCCAGAAACAAAAGAAATCAGTTTACACTTGAGAAAAAGAATTGTTGATGCTCACAAAGAAGGAGATGGATATACAAAGTTATCACAGCATTTCCAAGAGTCAAGAACTGGAGTGACAAGTATCATCAAGAAATTCAAAGAGAGCCACACAGTACAGAACAACCCTGGCAAAAAGATTTCAAAGACTCTGGAAAGAAAACTAGTGAGAGATGTGTCTGAAGACCCCAGAACAACTGCCAAGACACCAGTGAAAGACTCAGCCAAGTCGGGAATTGGAGTCTCAAAGAAGACAATCACTAGAACCCTGCAGAGGAATGGACTGTGAGGTTGCAGACCAAGAAAAACTCCACTTCTGCAGAAGAGACACCTTCAAGCCAGACTGAAGTGTGATAAGGGCAACCTGGAGAAAGATTATGCATACTGGAACTGCGTCCTTTGGTCAGATGAGTTGAATATAGAACTCTTTGGCCACAGAGCTGCTTACGTTTGGAGAAAGAAGGGATAGGCATACAATCTAAAGAACACTGTCCCCGCACTGAAACACGGCGGTGGGAGTATTATACTGTCGGGATGCTTCAGTGTGTCTGGAACTAGAAATTTTGTCAAGGTGGAAGGAATCATAAAGAAGAAAGAAGAATATGTGACAATCTTGAAAGAAAACCTCAAGCAATCAGCAGCAAAACTGGGTCTTGGTCATCGCTTTGTCTTACAACACAACAACAACCCTACACATACGTCACTCCTGGTGAAGAACTACCTCCAGAAGACGAAAGCAAATGTTATTGACTGGCCTGCACAAAGAACTGACTTAAATCCCATGGAAAATCTGTGGGGTGAACTGAAGAACAAGGTCCAACAAGGTCCGGGAGAGTAGAAAAGCGCTATATAAGAATCAGTCCATTTACCATTTACCTTAACTTTGAAAAGGAGTCCTTAATCAAACCACCTGTTCAACAAGCTCTAACGTGAAAAAAAGCGATCTTTGTAGCTGCTCCGATCGACTGCCATTTGTTTTACACAGAGAAAATCTACAGTAAAGCTGTATATTTTAACTATAGAAGTTAAAATATGCAGATGAACTTACTCTGGCAAGAGTTTAAATTAGGCAGCTTGTGAAGGCTGACTGGAGCTGTCCCACTTTCTATCGCAATGATAGGGGTGAGTCTAAAGGGGGGGCATGCGGTGTACTACACCATATTTATTTCAAGGCTTTAGTAACATTATTTTGCAGATTTAGTTAATAAAAAAATACAGTACACACACACAAAAACACATACACATGAAAACACACCAAATCTACCTCATCCAGGAGATACAATAGTGTCAGAACTCTTTTTTGCCACATACTAATGTAAGAAAACCTTCCACGAAGTCAGAGTAAATGCTATTTTATTTTATGCCTTAGTTTAGGTTGTATTACCTTACCTTATTTTATTTGACATTACTGTGCCTGTGATTATTTATTTTTGCATTTAAGAAAATGTTTTCTTTAAACAATATGATTTTAATATGGCACATAAATATTACAAAAGGGTTTCGTTTTTTTGACAGATGTATGCAGTTAAACTATTAAAACATTGCAATTTCTAAAATGGAAATCAATGAGCAGTTCATTTTAAAATACCTGTGTTTTTCTCTTTTGAATATTTATTATTGTTCATTAAACTTGGGTTTTCATCAAAATATGGTCACTTCAGGCTTAAAAAAACAACAATATGGCAGTGGCTCAATTACTAACACTGAGGCTTCAAAATGCAGAATCCAGTACCAATCGGTGACTTTCCGGTGGCTATATCCATCTTTTGTACTGTCTATGGTGTGGACGAAAACACTTAAATGTCATTTTAACAATTTTAATAGCCATGGAATTTGAATATTTGCATTTACCGCAGCACTTACAGAGAATATTATTTTATTAGCCTAGAAGCTATGACATAAAAAAATTATGGAATATAGCTGAGTGGTAATACACAGTCCAGTACAAAAGCAAATAAAATCCAAACAGTTATAACAAACTAAATCCATGAGGTACAAACTATTCCTGGTAAAAGATGCATCAAGGAAGGAAATAAGAAAATTAAATGCGCTCCATCCTAACATAACTTTAATCAATCTGTTCAGTTAAGTTCAGTTACTCCTTTCAACCTTCTAAATCCCACAAATACACACTACATCCTAACACTTAAACAGCATGACCCTATTACAAACTCTTCTTTCTCCCTGTCCTTTGTTTCTGTTTATCCCTCCATCCACACCCCAGGCAAACAAGCTGTCATTGTCTTGCAACTGTACCAAACACACACACAGTAACACTCTGTGGCCACCAGCCAGGATGAGGACATACAGTAGAGTGTTAGCAGGCCCTGAGAAGAACTGTAGGCCATTGTTTCAGGGGTCAGACACCTTACAGTGGTCACCACACACAACATTCCCAAAGTGAGAGTCACTTTGGGTTTCTTTAAGTCTTGTTTTCTCTTGTTTTTCACTATTGCCCTATTCCAAATACAAATGTCTTGTTTTTGACCCTGATTTGCCTCTTGTTTTACTCAAAAACATACATTTCCACCAAAAATGCTCATTACATGTACTTTGAGTTATAATCCCACACATTCTTCCTCACTCTCCCTTTCAAATACACAGTTAGGATGCACTCAATAACTCCATCACTGCAATTTTTAAAATGAACTATCCCTAAATAGAAGCCTCCTAAACTCCATTGCCCTCTTAGTGTATTATACTGCAATATTTATCGCTTCATTGGACAGGTTTCATAAGCCAGAACATTCAGTGGCCTGGACTTGGGGTTCTTTGTTTTTTTTTGTTTGTTTTTTTGCCTCATCTAATCTGTCTGTCTGTTGTTACTCATAACAGCAGACATTTTTATCATCACTGACATATAGAATTATACAGTTTAACAACCAGAGATTATATCTGGACTTGTGTCTGGAATATGGAACTGCAGCCTGTACAGAAGCTTATACATAATCTCAATTGTGGATAAGCTGCACTGATCTATACGTTTTAAAGGTAATGATGTATATAATTTATAGGTGGAATGTGAAAAGATTTGCTCAAAACAATGATAAAAACACTGAAGATGATCACCTGACTCTGCAGTTCTGCTCAGCTTGAAGCTGCTATTTGTCTATTTTTGTTTTTGTTTGCCCATCAGCAGTAGCCAGTTATTTTCAGATGAAAAGGCTCTGATAAACCCATTGTACATTACATCCTTAGCATCATGCACAGTTAATGAGTAGCTAGTGAATAAGCCGTTATAACTATAATAAACTGAGCTATAAGAAGAGTGAATCTGACTTGTACATTTGTCACAACAGGACTCAACATTAATTCTAATACTGTTCGACATCTGCATTTTGTGCAAATAAGCTACTATTTGCAAAAAAAAAATCACTAATAACATTACATGTAAAGATCACAGAACCAGGGTTAATGTCTTAGATGTTGAGATTTTTTTTTTTTTTTTTAAATGGTTGTTAAAAATAAATGTCTGTGAACCATCTTTAATGTACACATTGATCACTGGGTTGTGATATAAATGGAATGGGATTACAAAACAAAAAAATAAGGGCCATATCTATAGGTTATGAAATGCTAATAATTTTCTGTTTGCTGGTACAGACTTTGTTGTGGTTAATTACCCATTTGTTATACATAAAAGGCATCCACACAGTGCAGAAAGGGGTTTAACTGGATATTACCTACAGATGAGGGCAGAATTATTAGCCCCCCTATGATTTTTTTAAAGTATTTCCCAAGTACTGTTAAACAGAATAAGGAATTTTAAACACAGCTTTTCCAAACATCCTAGTTTTATTTTGGATGCTTACATTATTTTACTTTGCACACAGAAACAAAATTATTTCACAAAAACCTAAAACTACCATGGTCAAAATGATTAGCCTGCCCAATGTTAATAGTCAATTGTGTATCTTTTTTGCCGGATAACAGCCTACAGTCATTTGTCTCACACACGTCTCCTGAGCAATCCCAGCCCATCCTTCTTTGGCAAATCCCTCCAGCTCATCCAGATTTGATGGTCTTCTCTTCACCAGCCAGATTTTCGATGGGATTCAAATCAGGGCTTTGTGCAGGCCAGTCAATAACATTTACTTTGGTCCTCTGGAGGTAGTTCTTCACCAAGTACAACGTATGTTTTGGCTTGATGTCGTGTTAGAAGACAAAGCAACGGCACAGACCCAGTTTTGCTGCTGACTGCTTGAGGTTTTCTTTCAAAATTGTCACATATTCTTCTTTAGGATTCCTTCCAACTTGATGAGATTCCCAATTCCAGATGCACTGAAGCATCCCCACAGTATAATACTCCCACCACTTTGTTTCAATGTAGGAACAATGTTCTTTAGATTGTATGCCTATCCCTTCTTTCTCCAAACATAAGCAGTATCTCTATGACCAAAGAGCTCTAGTTTCGTCTCATCTGACCAAAGGACGCAGTTCCAGTATGCATAATCTTTCTCCAGGTTGTCCTTAGAATACTTCAGTCTAGCTTGAAGGTGTCTCTTCTGCAGAAGTGAAGTTTTTCTTGGTCTGCAACCTCGCAGTCCCATCCTGTGCAGGGTTCTAGTGATTGTCTACTTTAAGACTCCAATTCCCAACTTGGCAAAGTCATTCACTAGTGTCTTGGCAGTTGTTCTGGGATCTTTAGACACATTTCTCGCTACTTGTCTTTCCAGAGTCTTTGAAATGTGGTTTGTGATATGGCTCAATTAAAAAGTCCGTTTTTCAGGGGGCTAATAATATTGTCCCTGGTAATTTTTGTTTCTGAAATAATTATTGTATTATTGTTGTGTTATTGCGTGCAAAAATAAATAATTTATGCTTTCTAAAGAAAACTAGTATGTTTAGAAATGCTATGCTGAAAATCCTTTGCTCTGTTAAAAAAGCACTTGGGACAATTTTGACAAAAATTTACATTTCATCGAAGGGCTAATAATTTTGTCCTCATCTGACATTTATATAAATGAAAAACTCATTAAACTATGGATGAAGTGGCTAGATTGTTTTCTTGAGTAAATGCAGCAACACCACAATGTATATTATATTTGAAATTACATTACCTTGTAATGTAATGTAGTACTACTACAACTAGTAAGACACTGGTACTAGTATTACTAACTCCAAAGATTTAAAGCACTTTAAAGTTGTAACTAGTCATAGTGGAGATTATTTTAACTGCAACACAATATATACTGTTTATTTTTTGGTAGTTTAATCTAGCAGAATCTATAATATAAAAATGTAATTTGTAAAGTCAAAAGTAACTATACCTGTGAAATTGATTACAATGTTGAAATTTAGTGGAGCACTAAATACAAGTTGCATACAACAGAGATACTTAAGTCAATTTTAAATATATGAAAAATAATTTCTACATGAGTAAAACAGTATTAATTTATTTCCACAAAATTGCTACAATCAGTGGGTTCCCTCTGAGACTAAACTTTAGTATCAGTGTTACATAGATGTCTTGTCATGTTTCTGTTGGCAAACAAAAAGCAGTACATAAAGTAATGAAGAAAGAAAGAAAGAAAGAGATGATGGTGATGATGATTATGAGTTGTTGAGTGAGCTGTTAAATTCTGAGGGATTAAAAACTATCTTTGTACCCAAAATCCACTGCTTCAAAATCCACCACCTCTCCCTCTCTGAAGCCAACCGTGTACTTCGTAATCTTTTCACCCTCCAAACCACTGGCAGTTCTCAAACAATCTCACACACACAAAGGCCACAGACTGGCAGGAAATCAAACACTTTGCTGTACCGTCATAATACAAGTGAGATTAACTGGATGATATTTTTGTAACTGTGTGTGAGTGAACACAAAACATCATTTAAATTAAGCTCTATCTCCAAATTGCTGCCTTGCTCTGCTTTACACAAAAAAGAATTAGCTGCTTTTTCGTAATTATTTTGACCAGGCTGAATTTGCAGTACTTTTGTGCCTTTATGGTAGACTACTACAATGATTGAATCGAAAGATTTAAAAGTTTTCTGGGAAGAGCCTGTATTCTAGATTTTTCAATCTGGAAGTATAAGTAAGTAGATATAAACAGAGTAACTGTTAGGCTAGCAAGATACACTGAACCAATTTTTTTTTTTTTTTTTTTTGAGAAACACAAATAATGTGTCACAAAACTGTCACAACTCGCAAATCATGTCAGGAGAAAACTTACAAACAACTTACTAACACAATCTAGTCCAATAAAACCAAACCAAACAAAAAAGGAAATTTTATACTAAAACTAAACATATACTGTTATACCTGTGCTATAGACTCTATATACTATAAACTTTACTAGCATTCTTATTGTGTAACTTTAAATGTACATTTTTGATGCAAAATCTATTAAAAACAGTAAAAATCAACAATCAAACTATCAATTGGTTACAAAGTGTTTATTTAAAATGTTTTTTAAATTAAGAAGTAGTTTAATATATCATGGGGGAAATAATTATTTGATCTCCTGCTGAATTTGTAAGTTAGCTCACTTGCAAAGAAATGAACAGTCTCTAAATTTTATGGTAGTTTTATTTTAATGGAGAGAGACAGAATATCAACCAAAAATCCAGAAAAAACATTTTATATAAAAGTTATAAACTAATTTGCTTGCCATTGAGTGAAATAAGTATTTGATCCCCTACAACCCAGCCAGAACTTTGGCTCCCACAGATTGGCTGTGTCCATGTGGTACACAGATTACAATCAGTCAATCGATCAGTCAATTACAGATAGTCCTGATCTCAACTCATTATGTGTATAAAGCACACCTGTCCACAGAATCAATGTCTTCCATTGTAACCTCTCCACCACCATGGGTGAGACCAAAGAGCTGTGAAAGGACATCAGGGACAAGATTGTAGACCTGCACAAGGCTTAAATGGGGTACCAAACCATCAGCAAGAAGCTTGGTGAGAAGGTGACCAATATATCAACAAAATATTATCTAAATCCTGTAGATAATATTTTCTTGATATATTGTTCTGATTCATTATCGATTTCCTTACTGATCCTTTCACAATTTTTCATGTAGAACAAAAAGTAGACCCACACAGGTTTTCAGCATTAGTGCAACTGTTTTTTATTTCTAAGTTTGAACCAACCTCCAGAGCTCAAAAATGAAGCAGAATGCAGAAGTGCCAATAACTGCAATTTCTTTAGGTGCCACTTAAAGCTGGTTCAAAAAGTGACTCAATCCCCATAGACACCCATGTTGAACTGCCCAACTTTACAGCATTGAAAAGCATATTTACAGCTCAGTACAGCTCTGGGGATGATGATTTTTTTTATAACTCATTCCTGCATACTGGAGTTAGGAACATGGCCGCTTTGGCTGACAGGTGTTCTGACAGGCAGCTGGAGCCAATCGACTTCTATGTTTTATTAGTCTGTTATTTTGCACTAATTAGCAGATATGTGTGTCTGTGTGTTACACCAGCACTCCAGTCCTTTTACTCAAATTAGGTCACTTCTGGTTCCAAAAATGCAGCAGCAACAGTGCTGAGACTTCATGTGTAGTCCACAACTAATGGCTGACATCCATCTTTTACACTGTTGATGATCTTCACACAGGATAGAAAAAGACTACAAATAAAACTTGCATGGGACTCAAGTGTGCCAATCCTCCACTTCCTTGACTTTGATATCACTGTTTTGTAATGTCCAATTATCAGAAAACTGTGCCAACATTGAAAACAGGAACTGATAAGACTGGATGCATATGTTTCCAATGGACAATTTGGAACCTCTTCTCAATTCCAATCCCTACGGCTGTTCTCAACCCAAGCCAGATTGATAGTTCTGACAAAAGCAGAAAACAACTTGAGCTGTTTCATCCTGATGCAACATGGAGGCATCAGGGGAAAACATTACTAGCCGGTGCAAGAATTTTAAAAGAGAGATGAAGACACCCAGAAGAAACTCTGCTGATTCTAAGATGAAGACAGACAGCATGAGTACCTGACATCATGTCCTTATTTACACCTGGTATTAATATGGATGTTAATGCAAGTTTTAAGTCCACCTAGAACCCAATCAAATCAAAATCAATGGGATTACATATTGAAAGACCACCTTACTCCACTTCTTCCTTCTACTTAAACACCTCCAGAAATAGCTACAGGTAAAAGCAGCATTTAGAAATTATTATGATTACATACATCTCACAGCATTGCATGTGGATCTGATATCATTATTTAAATAAACATTATTTGTCATTATTTAGATAATCCAGATACGGAGCACGTCAGTACCAAGAGTAAATACAGCAATTTTAACAAGTTGAACTAAGACTCTCAGTTAGATATCAGGCCTTTTGTGCTGAACATCTTGTGATCTTTGGAATTTTGACCAAGTTAACATCACTCATAATCAATCATTATTATAGGATTTACACCAAATGTGGTACTTTTGTGTATGTCCTAAACATATGTCAGTGTGCACATAACTTTCCATTGTCAAAATATCCACAGTATCATATCACAGCATCTAGATACTGGGTTCCTAGGATGATAAGCAGCTGGGGACAGTACATTGGGAGGTTACTGGTGACAGCAAATGGTTGAAGTGGACTGGAACAATCTGTTGGTATGTTATGGCCAGGAGTTGAAAAGCAGATATGATAGTGTGACAGTCCATGAAACATTTTCTGCTATACTGTAGAATGCAGTCAGCTAAATCCATGAAGTAAAGTAAACCTCTGAGCCGTGAACCTTACAGCTGTGATTATGTGATTATTGTTTGTTCACCACAGACTTCTGAATGACAGAAGACTCAGTGCAACAAGATAGAGAGATGGACTTGAGCAGAACTACACTATCAGTTACTGTCAAGGTGGAGTTTACACAATATTTTTTTACTCTGTAAAAAAAAAATAGAATTACAAAATTGGACTGAATATGCGGCTGACTTTGTTACACATCTAGCCAACTTCTCATCTCACCACAGACAAGGAAACCGTTGTTTTTATCACACAGAAAGATACAAGACAGTTTTTCAGCTAAGCCGTAGGTCAGTTCAGTTCTGTGATGACTCACAGTACAATATCTAAATCTGTGCTAATGATGTAACAGCAGTGAATGGAGAGGTTAGTGGCCCCGAGGAGATACACTTTCCTGCATTCATGGTGCTTGTTGGTGGCTAAAAATGCCAATAAAAATCACGTCCATTCGTGCACTTCTGTTTGGCTTGGAAAACCACAAAATAGAACACTTTCGTAGCTACAGTATGTTACCAACACATGGTTATATTCAGTATTCTGATTTATTATGACATATTATCAGAACAGAAACACATCTCTGCTGTAGCAGCACTTTTCAGTTTCTCAGCATCTCTGAGTTTACTGAAGGACAGCAAGTGGACAACAGCTTTCAGTTTTGTTGTTCACACACAGTTTAAGAAATTGAGAGTGGGAGAGAATATCAGAATAATGCAATCTAATATAAAGAAGGACTCTGTAATTTGGTTTGACATTAAATTTCACAAAATACAAATCCTAGCTGCATCTCCATCAGCCTGTTTCAAGCACATTTTCAGTTTGCACATAAAAAAAATAAAACAAACACTGACTGGGTCCCAGAATCTTCCTCACAGTTAGGACTGCAGCTTATTAATTTAACACTGGTATCAGATCGGTACTAGGTGGCAACAGAAGCCTCAAGACAAGGTGTCCATTTCACATCAGAACTGGAAAAAGTTCTACCATCATAGCTGCAAATCTCTAACTTATTTAGTCTACTGGACACTAACCACATGGGTGCTATATTATCAATCAAAACATAGAATGCACATATCTTAAAGCTCCAGTAATCAATATTTTTTTTATTACCAAAGGATCAAACAAGTATATATAATGTGAAAGAAGTCACCTGTATGATGAATCCAAAGCAAGCAGCAACATCTGAGGCTACACAGAAGTTATATGATTTCTGTGTAAATAAGTAATGGCAAATTGTAAAGTTTTCTAGTGCAGCTTTAAGAAAATAGAATGAGCTCATCCACACTCACTACTGGATGAGCACTGTCAATTTCGTCTGTGTGGTTATATGCCAAGTAGGAATCTTTCCCAAAATGACAGGCTGCTCCTCCAGTGTCTTTCCCAACATCTAAGATGACAAGGCTGGCAGATGTAGAGGATAAATATGTACCCTAATTTAATTGGGAGCTAGTAATCTGGACAGCTGAAATGTGTCTGAGAGTCCATTAGCTGGTTTAAAAATGTTGACTATGATAGCAATGATCATGGCAGTTTAATCGTGGTTCCACCATGCTGTATACGTTTTCTTTCTTTTCTCCTTTTATGTTGTTAAAAAAAAAACTTGCTGCAACAAAGGCATGCTCCTGATGGCAGGGAAACTGTGTGATAATACGACATGAAAAATGTATACAGCCATGGTGACGTGAGAAAGGAATCATTCTTATTGATTAAACATTTAGACAAAAAGGTACTAAAACGAAAATCAGGCTGTGACATAAGAAGGGTTCTGTTTTTCAGACTCATTCAATCTAAATGTGTTAACAAAATCCTGTCGTGGCTGCCCAGGCAGTCGCCATGGTGACTCAGCAGCTCCTCACTGTCTCCTCCTTGATGGGCACAAGTTCTGACACACCCACACACATACATGCACAGACTGTCTCTGATGAGCAGCAGTTTAGATTACTGCTGACAACACACTGTGCCTATAACCTATCCACACACACACACACACACTTACACACAGTTCCAGTATATGAGGGAAACGTCCAGACAAGTCAGCTAAATCCAGATTACTAACTGCGCAAACCTGTCAAGTGTGACTGTCCTGTGTTTCAGCTTGTGTGTGTGTTGTCAAAGTGCTCAAGAAAAACCAGGACTGCACAGATGAGATGAGTTGGTGAAGGTGAATAGAGGAAAACAAATGGGACCTGTAACAGATCTGCACAAAATGATATTATATCTTTCCATCCCACTTTTTTCTTCTGGTTGTGTTTATACTCAGATTTTTCTTTCTGTGTTTGCTAGCACATACATTCAGCAGAACATAACTGGTTCTGGGTTTTTTTTTGTTTTTTTTGAGAATAAGTAATCATTAAGGTGAACCTATTATGCTTATCCTTTTTTCTGTCGTATACATACTGTTTCTGTGCTGGATGTTTATGTTAAGGCCAAGGTTTAATAATGAGGTCGGTGTATGTACAAATACATAGCTGTGAGAAAAAAGCAGAGGCTGTTCAGACTTTAAAATGCTTGGCTTCTCAGTTTTTTCTACTTTTGGCTTAGTATGATGTTAAAAGATTGGATATCCCTAAGACTGCCATTTTGTGCGCGCAGCTTCATGATGCGCAGCCAATCAGAATTTGGCTTAAAGAGAGAAAAAAATGAGCTTTAACAGCTGGTTTTTGATCACTTGAGAGGCTGCATCAAGACTTACTATAAGATTAATTATGTTTATTTTGAACTGTGAATCATGCAAAGCTACTCTAATAAAGTCTAAAAATAAAAATGTAGAGCTGGAATTGAGCATACTCACATTCATCTTTTTTTTTTTTAATGAAAACTTGATACTCACATTTCAACTAAGCAGTTGACAGTCAAATCTGAAATTTGCTTGTGTTATGCTAGTAGTTACCAATAAAGTTTCTAAGTTGGCACTCCAACTGTGACAAGTCACAAGTCATTAGTCAATGAACATGTGGTTTCACAGACAGATCAATCCCCCGTTCATCATATCTGTTTCAAAATCACCAAGATAGCAACAGCAAAAACGCTCATCTTGTAGCTTTAAAATGGGACTTAACTAACAATTGGTGACAACACAGTAGCTATGTCCATCTTTTATAACTGTGTATGCTTAGTCACATGTGATTGATTCTGAGTTCAGGTTGAGGATCTATTACGTTGAGTTCATGAGTCTTTTTGTATTGAGAACTGTGGCTCCTTTGAACTGAAAAGCCATTAGGGATGACTCAGCCAGTGGCTAGATTGCATTTTCAGACCTCTGAGATTTTTTTAACTTGCTCTGTTTAAAAAAAAAACAAAACAATGTGACTGGATGGATAAGGATGGATCAGTTTCAACTGAAAATTGTAGTGTTTGTTTTGAGCAGCTAACATTTTTCTGCTTTTTAATTTTTAAACCTCTGAGGTCTGAGCTACAAAAGTATTCACTTCCATGGCCACAGGTGTATAAAATCAAGCACCTAGGCATGCATTCTACAGTCAAATGTTAGTGGTATTATAACAAAGTAGAAGCGACTGGGAACGACAGCAACTCAGCCACGAAGTGGTAGGCTATGTAAAATCACAGACAGCGGATGATGAGGTGCTTAGTATGCAGAGGTCGCCAACTTTCTGCAGAGTCAATAGTTACAGACCTCCAAACTTCATGTGGCCTTCAGATTAACTCAAGAACAGTGCATAGAGAGATTCATAGAATGGGTTCCCATGGCCGAGCAGCTACATCTAAGGCTTACATCACCAAGCACAATGGATGAACATGGATGAGCAAGTTTGCTGTGGAAGAACTTGACTGGCCTGCACAGAGTCCTGACCTCAACCCGATAGAACACCTTTGGGATGAATTAGAGAGGAGACTGGGAGCCAGGCCTTTCTGTCCAACATCAGTGTCTGACCTCACATGGTCAAAAATTTCCATAAACACACTCCTAAACCTTGTGGAAAGCCTTCCCAGAAGAGTTGAAGCTGTTATAGCTGCAAAGGGTGGGCCTTTGCAGCTATAACATATTAAACCCTATGGATTAAAAATGGGATGTCACTCAAGTTCATATGTGTGTGAAAGCAGACAAGCGAATAATTTTGGCAATATAGTGTATCATAAGTGGTAATCCTAACCCTAAGGCTGTATTTTGGAGAAGGGCTAAACCAGCTTTGTTGGTAAAAATGTAAAGAAACAAAAAAAATTTGTTCCCCGATTGCCAAGACAAAAAATTACATATTCTGATTTGCTATGGTTAGGGTTAGGTCCTAGGGTTAGGGTTAGGGTTGGGGACCTCAGAGGGTAAATTTGACAGCCCTTTCCATCTGTTCCTAAGCTGAAATGATGAGTCAATAATGAATTTCAAAAAATGTTTTGGCTGTTTTGACATTTATGTCAAACATATCAGTTATAACAGATAATCATTTTCATTGTTGAGCTTTTCCAATGTGAGGGTTTCTGCTTCGTATTAATGGTAAACATAAATTACCAGTACATGCCCATGTAGTACAGTATTTTTGGCATGTACATGCTGTTGGCTGTAAAATTAAAATGATACAATGCCTTTATAACGTGTTGAAGGTGTATAAGGAATGGGTAATTTTAGCAGATTACTAGGAAATATGATGGCATCATAATACAGATAAAAACCTTCAGGTGCCTAACCGTACCTGTGTGCCAAATTTGGTTGTTCAACTCCTGACCATGTAGGAGGAGTTGGCAGACAAACAAACACACAGACAGACAGAGATTTTGTGTATTATAATAAGGTCTAAGAACCCCTAACCCTGTACTCTCGCCCTGAACCTATGTTACAAAACTATCTGATATTTGGCTTTTGAAAAATATTTTGCAAAGTTTACATACTCATTAGGGCTGGATCATTTGACCCTGAATCCTCCCTTAGTTACGCTGCAATAGGCTGCTGGGGGTTTCCCATGATACACTGAGCGTTTCTCTTTCTCTCACCTCTGTTCACTTTCTATGTGTTTTTACACCACTCTGCATTTAATGAGTTATTATTAATCTCTGGCTCTCTTCCACAGCATGTCTTTGTCTTCCTCCCCTCACCCCCAACCGGTCGCAGCGGATGGCTGCCCCTCCCCGAGCCTGGTTCCGCCAGAGGTTTCTTCCTGTTAAAAGGGAGTTTTTCCTTCCCACTGTTGCCAAGTGCTTGCTCACAGGGGGTCGTCTGATTGTTGGGGTTTTCTCTGTATTATTGTAGGGTCTTTACCTTACAATATAAAGTGCCTTGAGGTGACTTTTGTTGTGATTTGGCGCTATATAAATAAAATTGAATTGAAAAAAAAGAAGTTTTTATTGCCCTTCAAAACACTGTG
>VUQS01008875.1:14124-33609 GCA_015108495.1 Heterochromis multidens
ACTGAGGGCTCCTGTCCGCTGCAGCAACACGCCAGCATCATTTACCAACTTTTTAAAAGTTTTCGGCGCTTCACGCTTCTTACCTCGATTTCTCCTGGGGTTGGCTTGTTTCCTACGCTTTCCCCTACTTTCTTCTGTCATCTTTGGGCTTTGTTTATTTTCAGAAAAAGTTGTCTGGGGAGCGGTGCGACTGTGTGTCCTGAGTGCCTGCCTCGAGAATGAATGGTGTAGAAGCATCGCCTTCGGTCACAGCGGGAGCCTCAGACCTTGATGGGACTCCCACGCGAGCGAAGGCGACGAGCCGTGAGGAGTGATGTCACCGGCAGAGGTTGGTCCTGAGGTCAGTCTTGGCATCGTAAACATACACCTTCCCCAGTGCGAGTGCTCATATAGCCTGACTGTTAAAAAAGACGACTCCGTTATACTTTGACAACATATCTCGAATTTGCTACACTGCACCTCCTCTTTATCCCGAAGGCGACACGGTCCTCGTTACCTCCATCTAATGGGGAAATGTTTAAAAAAAGAAGAAAAAGAAAAAATTCGACTGAAACTTTTCTTCCATGCATTATCTAAAGACAGCTGATGAGATGAATGAATAGGCTATAAATTATTAATGCAGTGCAGTCTGGAGTTAAAATTGGTTAAGTTGGGCTGTTTATGGGTCTAGTTATTCATAAATGTTTTTTTTTTAAACAGTCGGGAGGTTTGATGATGGGATTAACAGTGTTCTCGTCGCAGGTGTAATTTTTATGGTGTAACTGCTCAGAAAAGGTTCTCCCCATCTTGGGTTTCATCCGTGCTGCAGCGTGAACTCCTCTCTCATGGAGCTTCCACTATTGGCGCAACGTCTAAACTTTAATCTGTAGGCTCTCCGCCTTGGAGCAAATTTGCAACATTTTTACCCAGAAGAGATTACACTAACTGCAGGTTAATGACAACAGGTATATATAACCCCTCTTCACCGACCTTTCCCCCCTCCCCTCCGTGTTTTACGGCTTGGCTATTATTCAAGTCGCACCTGCGCCCGAGTATCCCGGAGTGGACCCCGTCCTGCGCCCCATTCACCTCGGGATGGCTGTAGGAAGTGATGCATTGACAGTCTTTTGTGTTGCAACCTGCACCGTAATCTGTTTTGCAACTGAAAAAAACATCCGAAATAAAAGTCTAACGCAGCGTTCAGGACCCCCACCTTGGCCTTTTATTTTTTTTAAGTGCCCCCCTCCACCTTCAAGTAACTCTGCCACATAATAAGAGCGAGCAGGTAGCTTTTCACAGCACATAATGTGTCCCGCTATAGGGAGTCCACGTGGGGTAAATAAACAGGAATCTGACAGAGTGACACAGATTAAGTTAGGCTAAAGATGGAGAAGTAAAAGGCAGATTATCCACACTGAACTTTGTTAGAGAGGGCACACAGACCAATAGGCCTATCACAACACTGCCTTATGAGATTCAAATACTAACAATTGCACTTACAGCCCCTGCACTAATAAGAATAGAAAGGGTAGCCATCCAAAACTACCAGACTTTAAGAATCAGAATAAGCCTTAAGGGATATGCTTTATATATACAGGCCTTTTTATGATACTCCAATTACTTCCATCTTGTTACTTTTTCCAACACTGCATGAGCTCAACTTTACATTTAAAACAAGACCTATACCCCCTTTTTTAAGCTCATGGCAAAACCCCAAAATACATGCCTCTTCATTCCTTCAACATCATGACATGAGGGTTTTTTCTCCCTTAATGGATTCTGGAAGAGAAGGCATCCTGAAGGTGGGGAGGGAGCAGAGGGCAGAAGAAAGAGAAGGACAGAAGGGTCATCACGGCTCTTTGTGGTGGGATGGATGGAGGAGAGGGTGGAGAGGAGGTGGATGAGGAGGGGCAATAAACTTTGGCACAGATGAGGGTCACAGAGGTGCAGAGGTGCCTCAGAGGTCCTGGGAGCTGCTTTCGTTTTCCTTTTTTTAATACCGCTACATCCACGTTGATGCAATGGTTAGGTGGATTTTTTCAAGAAAAATCTGAAGTGATTTAACTCTGATTGTAAATTTTGGATGGCAGTTACATGCTGCCTGGAGTTTGAGCTAGAGGTTTTTGTATCTTTTAAATGAACAAAAAAAAGGGGGGCTATATTACACTTCTCTTCATGAACTGACTACATCCGGGTGCAGCAGTGCTGTGGTGGTATAGTTTGAGTTTTCTACTGTCATGTTGAAACAACTACTCTCTCTCGCACACACACACACACACACACACACACGCGCACACATGAAGGAAGCAGTCCCACTGGGGTTTTGTCCCAGTCTGTGGTCTATGGGTTCAAAGCTTCTTGCATGGGGAGTAGAGCCCTTACACAGCATATTAAGCAGGAGTTAATTATATGCCAGTCTAAGTGACAAAGGGAAAGAAAAGCCTTCTTCTGAATGGCAAGACAAGAAAAGAGAAAAGTCATTATGCTGCCCACTTCTTTGCATTTGAAAACCTCTGTTCTTATTTTGGCATTTCCATTTGCCACAGAAAAATGGTGACCACATTGCAGAAGGGCAACAACATTATCTTCACATTACTGCCATCTGACTTTTTACATTCGATTTTTTTTCAAAAATTTATTGACATGCACGCACTCTAGTTTGGTGAAAAGCAGTGTTTTGCCTTACAAATCCTTTGGCCTAAAAGAAGAAAGAAGACAATGCCCATTTTGAGCATATCAGAGTAGGTCAGTGTGCTTTAAATTTGGTCATTTTATCAAGCAAGATTACAGCTGTAACCATTAAAGCATTGCAGCAAGTCCTTTAATATAAGCATCATTCTAGTCTTTTACAGTGCATTGTGTAGCTTGTTAAAAGGGTGGCATTTTAATACTGTGAACACCTATGTCGATTGCATCACGGGCATGGCAAAATTAGTTGGTTTTTTATATTTATATATATATATATATATATATATAAAAAATACTAAGTGTAATTGTTCTTCTTGTCTTCTCTCAGTGTAGCTCCTCTGCAAACACCTTATGTGACCCCTCTGTGGAAACCGAGCTATTGTTTCAAATCACAAATCTGGATATGCCAGAGTGCAAATCAGTAGTCCCTCAGTAAAACTTCCCCTTGCCTTGGAGCAAATGAGTCAGCTTTAGTATCACTGCCAGGCTGTAGTGGCTGCCGTGAGTCTGCTGTGCCATGCCACAACACCACAACGCCAATATAGTCTAAGCACACTGGGGCCCCTGGATCAAAATTAGCCACTGGAGAAAGTAAAGGTAGTGACAACATCTTACAAAGCCAGCTTTTTAATGTAAATCAGCTTTTTAGGCTCATCAAGAAAAAAGTAGATTAAATGGGAAATTATTTAGTCAAATAAGGACAAATCTGTGTACTCAATAGTTATTAGGACATGACGCAGGTATTCTAATATCTGAGTTAAGTTTTAAAGGTTTGCCTGTGTTGAGTTTACACCATATTTCAGTCAATTAAAAATCAGTCAGCTGGTTCAGCTCGTTCACGCGGTGTTCTTTTTACTTAATGACATTATAGTTACTATAACTCACGCGCCTGTAAGGAAAACGTAATACCTGAGTTTAGACCTTTTCATTGGACTATGTTTAGACACATTTTTTAACAACTAAAGCCTGACAAAACATGAAAAAAAAATAATGTAAGCTGCTACTTTTGGTCTACTTACCCAAATTCATAATGACTTATAATCAAGCTCTCAGTTTTTAGAGGTGAAGTTTGAGCAGGTGTACGTCCCTGGTGCTCAACCTGGCGGAGGGATACCTCATGGAGTCCCAAGATAAAGCAAGCATCGCAAGTTTATTAAAGGGAGGAAATATACTTTTCTTTTCCGTTTCCCGACTTTTCTCTAATTTTGCTTCAGTCTGAGGGGAAAAAGACTCTCTGGTTAAACTATTCTTGACTCATGTTCACACCACCATCTACCACTGTGTTTCCACAGTGCCCACTGACCACAGAGAGCCAGTCCAGCCAATTTTGCTGCTCATCGACTTAGCAGACCGCTGTAACCCATAACACATAACTGCTATGAGGTTTAAATAATAATAAAAACAATCAAATGGAAACCGGCTGTGGGATTAAAAAACAGTGATGACCTAGGATGAGTGCCTTCTGCTTGGCCATTTGGACAGTCTCTGAATAATTTGGGATAGTAATTCGGTTTAAGTGCTCACAGGAGTGAGAGATTAAGCAGAGCAAGCATGCAACATTCAAGTAACGCTATCGTGTCTTCATTTGTAGTGAATGAAATTTAAACAGCCTACAGCATCTATGCACGTCCTCAGGTTGTACTGCACTCTAATGGAGAAAAAGAGTCACTGCATTAACTCACCATACAGAAAAAAATTGCATCTAGCAAGGACAAATATTATACCCTCTTTATATACTTGAGCCGTGTATCATGCATAATTCACCCATCAACACACAAGCACTAAAAAACACTCCATATGGCTCATTGGAACAATCTGAGTAACCTATACATGGCACAAAACTGCATCGCTTTACAACAGGCATGTAAATTAAAGTTTTCTGCATCCATCCCAAACTGAACATGTTTATTCATAAAATGGTAAAATATAGCACATATGTATAAAAATGTAGAAAAATTGTACACAAAATATAACACTTGGCTTTTGTCTAATATAGTTATTGCTGCTATTATAGCTTTCTGTTGCTACAGGTGATATTCTTTTGCCAGCAAAAAAGTCAGAATGAAAGGTGACAGTTATTAAAAAAAAAAAAAAATACACACATAGAAGGCAACATCCATAAAGTTCATTAATAAAAAAAAAGAATTTTTTTTTTTACAAAACATTTCATACATTCTAAAGAATAGCACTA
The DNA here is from genome assembly GCA_015108495.1 of Heterochromis multidens. Taxonomy (NCBI): domain Eukaryota; kingdom Metazoa; phylum Chordata; class Actinopteri; order Cichliformes; family Cichlidae; genus Heterochromis; species Heterochromis multidens. Next base: position 18,983 of record VUQS01008875.1, read on the forward strand.
TCAGTCAATGTTCATGCCCTTATTTCTAGTGTTAGTGTTGTGTTAAAAATAGACTATTTGTGCATCTTTTTCCTCATTTTTAAATGTCTTTGGTAGGTTGTACACTTTTTCCCCATTCCTACTAATGCTTAGCAAACTTTACAGTGGCATCATTATTATTGTTATATTCTGAAAAGTCATGTGAAATTCTTCAACAATACTTTAATGTGGCTTTACTGAGTATAGGCATGGTCAGATGTGTTCTTGAATGACTATTTAAAAAAAAAATACTGCAAAAATTCTTTATTGTCATCAAAAAGAGGTTCATGTTAATAGTCATAAGAGACAGAGACACACAGTGCTGTAGTCAGTGCAAAGCCACAGTATAAAATTAGTTCTCTTATAAAGCGCTGCAGCTTATTTCTGCATCATAGAGCTGATGAGGTTGCACAAAAGTACCTCAGTGTACCAATGAAATGCAAATTTTACAACAGTGGTAGAAAATGTTAAAAAAAAAAAAAAACACTCATCTTGATGCTCTATTATGAATTAGTAATGCAACATTTTTCATCTAACTCCTCTTTGGGATTAGAGCCAAAGTGCAGCAGCACTGTACTATGAAGGTACCTCAGTTTCTCAACAACAGCGCAATTATTAAAAATCCGTACAGACCAGCTGAGTTGATTTATATTCAATATTCAGAATAACCACCAAACTCAGCAGAGTCTTGTATGTGTTGTAGGTGAGGTTAATTTTGAGTAAAGGCATATTTGAGTATATTAGACATACTGCCATGTAGTGGGGACTGGAGATACATATTATGTTCGAGCTTTGCTCATTGTATGAACCTTAGTTATAAACACAAATGAAAAAGTACATACACAGCTGCTTTAAGAAAAATTACAGTAAACATGTGGAGTGCAAACTCTCTGTCTGGAAAGGCAATTACAACATACATGTAATGTGAACACCAAAGATTCAAACACATCCTGAGTGTCTCTGTGTGGTCACATGCAGGGGGATAGTGTGTTTGTGTGAATGTGTCTGCATCTGTGCATGTGTGGGAATACTGATATTGCTCTGGTACATATTGTGTTGTTCCTGATAAGGAAGAAATCCCTAGCAATACAGATGAATATTTAGTCATACAGAAAAATTATTTCACAATCACTAAAAGCAATTTTTTTTCTCATAACTTTTCAACCATTTTACTATGACATCCCCCAGCATTAGCCTTCAGAAACCAAGCAGTCTATTAAGACAAGGGATATTATCTAATGTCATATACATGACACAATATATAAACTTATTTACATGTATCCTTCTCTGCTCCCTACGTGACTGGAATGCCTGTTCAGGAAAAGTTCAGCATCATTCAGGCAAATAGCTCTGCGTCTAATATTAAGGCACAGAAAAATGCACCAAGCACCAAGGCAGCAGGAAAACAACACAGTGAGAGACACTGATCAGGCACCTTTGGTTTTAAGGTTTTTGGGAGAGGATTTGTAAAATTTTAACCTGTGTGATGGGATCACAATAGTAGCTTGGTCTCAAATAAAATTCTCCAGATAAGTATTAAAGGACGCTTGCCAGCTCAGGGTCCTGGTTTGAAAAATACTGAATATGTTCGGTCTACATATAAAACCATATCGGTATAAAACAGCACAGATTTGTATTCTGTTTCAAAAGTTTGTCTTTACCCAACTGAACTTTCTTATAATGTACAAGAGAATTATGATAATCACGATAAGCAACAGAATTTATGTTTTCTTTTCATAACCCCAGACTGGTTGCACTGAAACCTGGTAAAGGCCAGTGTGATTGTTAACCTTAATTTCTGTTTAGCTGCCAAAGAGTTGTCTTCTAAGACAGTGTATTCAGATATTTATTCTCCCCAGCCAGTGAGGTTAGCATGGATGTCATGTCGCCCACAGCCATGTTAGACAGGCCAGCCCCTGCAGCCAGGCTGACAGAAGTCTGGGGTGTGGTGAGGCGGGATGAGGCCTGGGAGGAAGATCCTGGCTGACCTTGGATGGGATTGTTGACGTCGCTGAATGATGAAGAATCTGCATCATCGATAATGGAAGTGAAGTCAATGCGAGCATTGTCCAGGTCCAAGTTTTCTAGGGCATTTGAAATGGGGCCAGACTCAGGATAGTTAGCCAAAGGGGTGGACTTTGTGCCACCTGCTGGGTCCAGACTGGACCCCATAGTATGCTGCTGGTTAAGACAAGGTCCGTTTTGGGAGTCCATATTTTTCTCCATACCGATGTTTATCTGACCCGAGTAGTATACGCTGTTGTTGTTGGAAGGAGAGAACATCTCATTTTGCGGATGCTGCGGATGCTGGACAGGAGGAAGTCGAACTCCTCGTCTGGGACTGGAAGTGGAGTGAACAGGGCTCAGATGAGGTGGGCTGCCAAGGTAGCCTCCTCCCACCTGTGACAGACTACTCTGGCGGCTGAGAGGTTTTCGGCCCTGAGGAGGTCTGGGGACCACCATTTCCTGGTTATAACATGAACCTTGGAGACCTGCCATCTGTTGGTCTTTAGGTGTTACTGAGCTTGGCACACGGCTGTGGGCCTGAGGACTCATTACCAGGTTCTGGTTGGGATAAGGATAGGTCTGGCTGGAATAAAGGTTTTGGTTTTGATGCTGTGGACTATGTTGCATCATTGCTGTCTGACCACTCAGATCCATGTTGTCAGAGAGAGGAGAAGGTTTTAATCCACTCTGCTGCTGTTGCTGCTCTTGTTGCTGCTCCCACATGAGTGCTTGCTGGGACTGAACATAATTCCTCACCATCATCTCCTTCACCTGCATCATTGGGGTTTCTGACCTCTGGCCATCAGCCAGTGCAGAGCTAGCGCAGCCCAGGCTCAATCCCTCTCCACTGGGGAAAGTGTTCTGGTTTGGCCCTTGAAAGTCACACCTGGGGTTGTTAGAGTTCCTCATCATTACCTGGCCTGTTTGTTGTGGGTAGCCCTGCGTTTGCTGTAGAAGCATCCGTTGCTGATGGAGCTTAGCACTTTGACAGGCATCTCCAGCTCCCATCCCAGGGTGGAACTGCTGCTCAGGCTTGATTATGAGTTTGTGGGTCCCATTAGAACTGTTGTAGAGGCCTGTTTGATTGTTGAAGTGGGTCTGTGTCTGTTGAGGGTGCAAGCTAGTTTCTGAATACTGCATAGCTTGCTGGTTCTGAAGAGTATGACTGGAAGTTTGGACCTGGGTGTGGGTGTCATTCCAGGGACCTCCAGCGTCCCCACCTTGGCCTACACTAGGGTAATGGGCGCCAGAGGGACTGAGCTGGCAATTGCTCATACTGTACTCAGCTTGTTGGAGAAGTGTATTTGACATACCCTCTGAATGAACAGGTCTTGCCTGGCCCATTGGATTTACACCAGCAGTAGAAGTGACATCCCCTCCCTGGCTCTGGTATTGTCGCTGCATGTAACACCTGTCGGGGCAGCTCAGAGCATCATGGCTCGGGGACAGCTGAGTTGAAATGGGACCTCCATCTACTCCTCCAAGGGTGTGATTGTGTTGCTGATATCCCATGAAGTTTCTCTCTCCAGATGGTATCATCATGGAACGATCCCTGGTATCAGCAGGGGCATGATGAGGCTCCATACCTATAGCTTCCATCATTACATTCTCCGTAATGCTAGGAGGCCGGGGGGAATACATATGGCGAGCAAGACTGGTGTCGGAGCCACGGTGTTGCAGTGCATTCCTTCGGCCCATGATGGCTACATTATTAAGGCTATTGAAGCGCTTGGGAAGAGCTTGAGGATCAGCTGCGGCTCGAACTGGGTCACTGGCTCGCCTGTTGTTATTACCTGGAGCTTGGTGAGGGTAGATAACACCAGTACCATAATCTGTGTTGGCACTATGCCTACGAGGACCACCTTGCTGAAGGAAAGGAGGCAAAGGCTGACCCTGGTACTCACTTAAAACACCCCCTCTTCTGCCAGGAGTACCTGGCTGCTCCATATTAGGTAAAGGAGTAGGTGGTGGTCCACCAGTAGCTGCAGCGTATTTGGCCTTTAGGCTGTACTGCTGAGCAGGCGTTAAATTAGGAAGACCAGGCAACCCTCCTCCGGGACATGGAGCTCCTCTGCGATTGGTCTCAGGAGAAAGAGGGTCTCCCCCAGTCTGTTCTGGGCCTAGAAGGTGACATCCTCCCCCTACTGTTGCTCCCAGTTGTGAGCCATCACTGGAGCGTCGGCTGGACAGGTAAGGAGACACCATAGAGGAACGACGGCTCACAGTGTAGGCTGAGCTTAGACTGCTGGTGCCGCTTCCTCTCCTGTCATTAGTAGAGCAGGTGACTGTTCCTGCTCCAAGCTCATGGTTGGACAGCTCCATAACACGTCGATTTGAGAGAAGTGGAGAAGGTGCACACATTCCCATACTTTCCCCTGAACCTGAAAATAAACATCCAGGAGGAAACAGCTTATAATTATTAAATTGTTACAAATTAAAAAAAATTTTTTTTTTTTTTAAATGCTACTGAATTGTTAATGTAATAATCTAAATATGTTTAAGCTCAGCAGTAGTAGTTCTATTTTTATGCATTGGGTTTACGTCTTGTTTTATGACAACATTTACCAGGTATTGCAGGAAGCTTGTTGCTGGCACTGCGCCCAGGAGGGGTTTGCCTGCGGATTTGCTTCAGTTTGTCAATCTTTAGGTTCTCCAGCCTCTTCAGAGCCTGCGCTGACATTCCCATTGTTCCCGGCTCCCCTCCACCTCCTCCTCCACCTCCACCTGCAACTCCATCTTCCAATGCTGTGAGGTCCTCCAGGCTACCTGCTGCATTAGGGTTCATTTCCACGCCGCTGTCATTGTTGTTGGTGCTCCCCAGTGGAGAACGTTCGCTACTGCAGGAGGATTGACCACCAGGGCTCGGTTGGGATTTCTGAAAGATGTGAGAGACAAAATTAATTTTAGAATGGGCTAAAATTAACTAAGAAATTACGGAAGAGGTCCCTATTTTTTCACTGCATTGGAGTTTTGTTATTTATTTGAATGATAAAGGATAAACTGTATCCCTCACCAGAGAAGTCTCAGGAGCCAATAGTTTGCAGTCTTCTCTGCGTGTCTCCTCTTTCTCCAGTAGCAGTTCAGAGTTGGGACCTCCAGGGTTCATAACTGAACCAGGGGGACGAGGGCCAGTGTCTCCACGATGCTTCTTGGTGATGTGAGCCTCGGGACCATGTACTGTCTTTACATGTTTACGCAGAGAGCTTGGATCTGTGTATCGCTTAGTACAACCAGGGATTTTACATACATAAGGTTTCTGTAAAAGAGAACAGCACCTTATGTGGACTCAGTCTTGAATTTCACAGTTTACTTTACTGCAGCTTTACTGCGATGTAAAATCCTATCAGTCTTCATAATTATGACTAAAATGTATATTATTTCCAGTGTATTTAAATATAATGCATGTTTTTGCATGTTTTCTTGATTTTATGTTAGGCATGTGAATCGCTACAATACATTTACAAATGAGGACAAAATTGTTAGCCCCACAATGAAATGTGACGTTTTATCAAAATTTTCTCAAGTGCTTTTTTTAAACAGAGCAAGGGATTTTCAACATAGCATTTCTAAATATACTAGTTTTCTTTAGAAAGCATAAGTTATTTAATAATACTAATACTATACTAATAATTTTAACCTTGGTAGGTTTTGTTTATTGTGAAATAATTTTGTTTCTGTCTGCAAAGTTAAATAATGTAATCATCCAAAATAAAACTAGGATGTTTGGAAAAGCTGTGTTAAAAATGCCTTGCTCTGTTTATCAGCACTTGGGAAACACTTAAAAAAAAAAAAAAGACATTTTCATAGGGGAGCTAATAATTCTGTCCTCATCTGTATATTCATTCATGGAATTATTTTACATTAAAGTATTTAATGAAACAGCACAAAACAGTATGTGTTGCCCTTTAGAAAGAAAACACATGGTTTAATACAGTATCACTGTTAATAATACAGAGCTTACACAGCAATATGCATGTGACATTCATTACTTTACTACTTTTCAATACTACAGTACCTCATTGGAATGAGTTCGGTTCTGGTGTTTAGCCCGGTCTGAAGCATTGGAGAAGGCTTTGTTGCAGCCTTCATGTTCACACACATATGGTTTCTCCCCAGTGTGAGAGCGCAAGTGGGTCTTCAAATTCTCCAGGCGAGAGTAGGCCTTATTACAGCCTTCAAACTAAAACAGCAAATATACATAACTGTTTAATTAATGGTGTTACAACAGCTAAGTTGCAAAAGAGGGGAAGATCAGAACCTATAAAAGCCTACAGTCCTATACAAATACTATATTTGATCTATAGTACAGTAAGTGAAGTCATAAAAAAAAGAATTGTCAATCCCCACTGAAAGCAATAAATGTTAAAAACAATGCGTGTCATGGTGGAACACAAAAGTACCATGCAATTGTAGATATCTAGATAAGGAAAGAGCAACAAGAACAAAGCCTTAACAAGTACACTCACAGTGCACTTGTGTGGCTTCTCTCCTGTGTGTCTGCGCATGTGAACCACCAGCATGTACTGGGCTTTGAAAGGCCTCTGTTCTCGAGAGCACTCCTGCCAGTGACACACAAACTCCTTCTTCTCTCCGTGGATGTGCTCATTGTTGATGTGCTGGAAACAGATGAACAAAAAACTCATTATTAGTGATAGACAGTAGACACTCCAATAAAATGTTTTGAGATGGAAGGATTAGGTGAGACAAACCTTGGATTTGCTAGAGCCAGGTCTATGTTGCTCACCCCTTTGTCCTATTCTGTCTCTCCATTCCAGACTGTCTATAGCTGTATGCATAGCTGCTACACCTGATTTCTGTCTTTGTCTCATGCTGACCAAACACACACACACCAAATCAGAAGAATCCCCTAAATCCCTCTGCACAACACAAAACACGGTCTGTAAACATCACAGAAAGTGCAAAAGACACACAGTCTGTGGGCCTAACTAATTTCATGTATGTTGATTTTTACCTCAATTTCACATCTATTGCAGACCTATAAATACAATGTTACTCAAATAAGTACCAACTTTTGACAAAACTTTCACAGGAGCTGAAGGTGTCTATGTCCTTAAGTTGAAGATGATAATATTTTCACTGGGAGTGACCAGGATGGACAGGATTAGAAATGAGTAGTGTTGGGATTTTATATAATTATGTTCACAATATATTGTGTATCGTTTAATAAAAGAGTTGCAATGACCTGTTGATTAGATATGAAGGGATAGAGCACTAAACCCACTCTTAGGTGGAGAAGGAAGTTCAGGGTAATGAAGGCTATAAAGTTATGTTTTTAAAATAGTTTAAAGGAATGAATATATTATAGCTAGTTGCATATTCTTTATTGGCATGAATAACCGAGACTGAAGTAGAGGGGGAGATGCAGTAAGGAATATAAGGAATGCAAGGAAGATTTCTTACAGGGCACTATCCTGGGAGATTGGATGAAGCTGAGTGCTGAGAGGCTGGGACCAGCCTGTGCGCCAACGAAAAGGAGAGCTGAGTTTAAACCACAGCCCTCCTCTGCAGTTTAACCAATTATATTGTATTCCTTTGTTTCTTAAAAGTTATAAATAACACTGTAACCGGAAAGTCATTATCCTTTTTCTGGGCAGTTGGCCTGAAGCCAACTCAATCAGAGGAGGTCCTTGTACAAGCTTATTTTAATGATCCTACTTGAAATAAAACTTTTAAACTAAAGGTAAATTTGTCTTCTCTTAAAAAAAAACTCGCTAACATACTCTATTATTACTATTTAGAGCCACCTGCCATCCAAAACTGACAGGTGAATATGAGTTTTAAAATTAGGTTAAAATCCTTAAAGCTAGATATTCATATATGAAACATTAAGAGCATTCAAAGAAAGAAATTAAATTAGAGCTATAGCAGCGAAATATTGCGGATGTGTTATAAGAACTGGACACCTATAAACTGGAGGAGGATGAATATATTGACAAGAAAAGCTGCAAAATGTATGCAATGTTGACATTTTAAATGCTTTTGAAATGTGATACCTTTCTGACAAAATTAAATCTTTACAATTCTGATTTTTTTTTATTGCTGTTGTTTTATTTCCTTCTTTGTTTGCCATTTGTATTGGTGAGATGTAATAATACCCTGATTCAACAAGTGATTAAATCACTTTTTGCCTTATTCAACTCAGTTACCTAGAAATCACAACAAGCACCTCAATGTAAAATCTCTACAATATTAAAGTTAAAACCCCAACAATCAGATCCCTTATTAGCAAGCACTTGGTGACAGTGGGAAGGAAAAACTCTCTTTTAACAGGAAGAAGCCTCTGGTAGAATCAGGCTGAGGGAGGGGCACCCATCTGCCACGATGAGGCTGAGGCAAAAGAGAAATGGTAAGCATAGGGAGACAAGGACAAATTTATATACAACTAAATATCAATAGCAAATATGCCTTAAAGGCAGCCAGATTATGAAGAAACTCAAAATTACTTGTGTGGCGAGTCTCAGTAATATGCCACCAAATATTCCCACCAAAATCTGTCTATGCTAACTATTTCTGAACTTTTTCCAGGTATGTTTAGGCACTGGAATCACTTTACTTTAAGGTTAGGAAAATCTGCTTTTGTTAGCAAAACCTAAACCAAAAAGTGGCCTCTGACCTTAATCCAGGCTGTGCTTACAATGCCTAAATACAAGTGTAAAGTGTATATATGCTAATTTGCCATTGAGTTTTGTTTTTCTTTTAGTTGTATATAAACGCATTTCGTAGGAAACCGAGTTGAAGCCAGTTAAATGAATAGCCTGAGCAGCCAGTGTCGCTTCTCCTTCTTGGACTTTTTCTCTGATATGGTCTTAATTTGGTCCTCGAGATCTTCCAGTTTGGCCTCTTTCTCTTGTTTTGCTTGCAGGTGTTTCTGAGTTTTTAGGAGCTGCTCATGGAGCTGGTTGATCTGCTCCAGCTGTTTCTTGCACTGGATCTTTAAATCAGCCTCTTTGGTTGTTTTCAGCTCCATGGAGTCAGTGTCTGTTTGTGCTGAAGACTCCACACACAGCCTTGCAGCAGGGTGGCCACTTTCTTCCTCCACACTCTTAATGATCTGGTCCAGTGTGGCAGTTATGGGATTTGTTCCTACAACGTCCATTGTGTTAGCAGTACGAGCTTCACTCAGCTCAGCCATGAAGTTCTCCTCTGTTTTAGACTCAGGTTTATTCCTGTGAACATCTTCCAGCTGTTCTCGGAGATCTTTAATTATTTCCTCTGCATTTTTTCTGCAGCAATTTAACTGCAAGCGAAGCCAATCCAGCTGGGTCTTGTACTGCGAAGCTTTGTTGTTTGCAGCTACCATTCTGTAACAATTTAGTTGCTGCTTGTGCTGGGAGTCTTGCAGTTGATATCTCAGAGCAGCAATCTCCTCTCTCATGTTATATAGGGCTCTGCCCTCATTGGGTCTAGACCTGGGATTGGCCTAATGAGGCCATGTCCCTTCATTGGGCCCAGGAATTCTTCTGAGGTCTGGGTTTGAATTTTTCTGCATATTTTGCAAATTTCTCATCATAGGTCTGATAGTGCTAAATGAAGTCCCTTCACTGGCTCCAGGGCTTCTTCTTCTGGGGTTTGGATTTAAGTTTTCCTCCATATTTTGCATATTTCTTTTCGTAGGTCTGACAGCTCATTTTGTGTTTCCTGCATCATGGATTCACCATATTGAGTAATACTGAGCAAACAGAATGCTGTTACTTAATAAGACTGAATATGATGTCATCACTAAGAAACCTTTATTCATTAAGGTGATGATGTAATGCACTCAGCAGAGACTCTGTTTTCCTTTCAAAATAAAATTCCAATATGCTAAATTACCAATATAAAGGCCAATTCTATCAGATAACTTAAGTAAAAGATTACACAAGCAGGTGAGAAGCTTCATGAAATGGTTCAGCATCTTTTCTTTTTACATCTATAAAAAAAAATCTTCCCTTTGTCTTACCAAAGGAAAACAGATCATTTAGCAGAAATGTCAATAATCAGAATTTGGACAGATTCCTTCTCATATTAACTTTTATCCAAATGTAAACAAGGGAATGTAGAAACCTTTCAAATTTAGTGGGAAAAAATAGTTTATCCTCTCTAGGGTATTTGCCATATTGTGTAGGATACTGTAAGTCTGGACCAGGTGACGTAGCCACCAACTATCAGGACATGAACAACAGCCTTAACTGAAACAAGGAACGCTGTCATATGAATGAACTATTAAAAATGACATGCTCAAAACAGGAACTGATGCTGAGTGGAAAAAACCATGGATACAAAACCCACACTAGAATAAATCATCTTGCCAAAGATTTAAATGTAGAAGCATTAAATAGAAACAAGAAGTCAAATGCAACAGGAGTTGTACAAAGTACTGGGATGAAAATAAAATAAAAAAAAACCTCAGCTTATGATCAAAAACCAAGAACACAGAAAACAAATCTAGTGCCAAGGATTAAAGGTAGATTTTAGTGATCAAATCAGCAACCTGAAATGTAATTAATATCTTATTTCTGCTGGGCTAGGAAATCTACAGTGCAGTTCTTTACAACTTTAGTATCTCGATACTTACAGTAACTACTGACTGAGCTGTTAAGCAGAAGCCTCCCCCAGTTACATTTTCATCAACATGTTAAGCCTGACACACAGAATAGAATCATATTCTCTGCAGTACAAAAAAAGGGCGACTGCAGCAAACAAAGAGTCCCTCACATCAAGTAGGAGAAGCATTCAGGCAGGGGTGTGCTGAGTCACTTTGGTTAATGTTCCAATAGATGGACCCAGGGCTCTTATTTTGGCAGCAGGCTCTCAGAGCAGTCACTGATATGATATACAGCAGCTCTTAATACACTCACTGCCTCTCAAATATGTAATGGAGCAAATTAATGCAGTCGCTTCAGACGGAGAAGCCCAGAATTGAAAACCAATTTAATCAACCTTTGTCTATCTCTGTCATTTTTCTCCCCTCTCTTTTCCAACAGCTGCCCCCCCTCCTTTTTTTTTTTTTTTTGTTGCCTGCTTGCTCGCTCTTGGCTTTCACATTGTGGGGAAAGATGGGGTGCGGAGGCCAGGAGAACAGGGAGGGATGTGGACAGGGCTTGTATAGCCGGGAAGAGCTCATCCTTAGCTTTCCTGCCTGGAATTCATTGCAGGTTCATTTGTTAACTTCCTCTAACATTATGGTAATGTGCTGCAATTTTCATCGTTGGCACAAAGTCGCAAGCAAATACAGGATGAGTTTTCGAAAACTAGCTTTCAATGCGTCGTATATCATCATTAATTGGAAACTGTTGAGTTCTAGGCTAGATCCAGATTGGATTTTCTTTATCCGGGTCCAGAAAACGTGATCCGCTTCCTAATAGCCAACCTCTGGAATGGAATAGATTAGTGTTATTGAGAGATGAGGAGAAATCCTCAATAAATCAACAATTTTCTTCTAATCAGGGACTGGCAGGGGAGAAAGGGTTGAGTGCTCAATCAGGGGATCAAAAGTATGAGGGTTTTTTGTTTTTTTAGATGGTAGCAACCCAGTGCAGATCAGTTGAAGGCAGGGAGGAAACAGGAATGACATGCCATTTCTTACTCTTCATTCCTCTTATGCAGCTTCAATATTCATCATAATCTCTTTCAGCTCTGTCGTACACATCACACACTTCTAAACCCCCAGCTGCACTGTTCCCCCCTCGTTTGTTCAGGTCACTCATTTTTTTTTTGCTGTTTCTAACTTAGAGGCAGCACATCACATGTGTGCCTGATGGCCCTCTAATAGCTTTAGTGGATTGGCATAATCTGGCTAGCCTAGTGTGCTACACGTTAATAGCATGTTGTACACCAACCCCAGCGGCGCTGGATGTTATTAGTGTCTTGTCATTAGTGTGTCACTGCCTGCCCTCCATCTGTTGCCCCACCCCCTCAGTCTCTCCAGGGTGTTTCTGGGATACCGTCCCGGTGACCTCCGTGGCACAGCTGAGCCGCTTAGCATCGCCACCTGATGGCCACCCTCGGCAACGTGACAAATCTTGTTACCTGAAGGACATCCATGCATCAGCGCTCTGTGATCTCATCTCTCTCTCTCTATCTCACACACACACACACACACACGGCTAGCTATGAGCTATGAATGTATGCCAGAATACACAAACACACACGGACAAAGGAAGTGTGCATGTTTTAAGACGACATTTATATGAAATATTGACAATATTCCCACATGCATGCTACAACATTTACAAAAAAACACACAGGCACACACACACAACTAAAAATTTCTGTTTAATATTGATTTATCTGAAAATTATTGTTACTAATATACCAAAATAATCACTTCAAGCAATTCAAAATCCCCCAAAAAATATTCACTTTACAATTAGGCGTGACTGAAGGTGTGTTTTATGATCAAAGGTTTGAAATATTTTTTTGTTTTCTTTTATTGTTAATAAAATGTAAAATTATTATTTGTTCAACAAAATGGCTTCACGGGATGTGAGTGCATGCATGTTTATAGATATATAAATAAAAACATCTGTCTCCAGCTGTTGCTCTGAAGGTTACAGTTTTTTACTAAAATTCTGCAGCCCTCTTTATCTGGGATTGCGAGTACCAGCTACCAGCATAGTTCTTGGTGTTTCAGCTGCCCTGTGAGGAATGTAAGCAGCAGGTTTTGACAAGAAGAAAGAAGGATGTGTCAAATGACATGAAGATGATCTGTTTGCAGCATCTTTTTTAATCGTATTAAACCTGACATGAGCCAGGGAATTTGAAGCAGTAGCAGAAGCACTATGTGAAATCATTGTACATTAACATACATTGTACTTTAAGCTGGATGCTTCTTCAAGCCTAGATTATACTCGGTTGTGGACATGGACACGGACAGCTGAAGACCAGAGGGCCGAGTAGTCATTCCTGCTATACTTCTTTGAAGCTTGCTGTCTGGGGTGCATGCGTAGTGTACATGGATGCGACTTTCTGACAATCAAAGAACTGTGTAGTTTTCATCCACAAACAAGATTTTGGTCTTTTCAGAAAGAAATCTACTGGTTTAGAAACTAAAATATTGGTTGGCAGCAAAAACCAAATACTTCAGAATGGGAATCAGGATGAAATTGGCATCATCAGTGGGCGTGTGTATAAATCTGTGGAAACAAAGTAGTAAAAGGGAGAAGTGTGTTGCCTGGCTATTTGAAGAATTCCACTTTTTGAGTCAGTGTGGACATCTGGTTAATTTCAGCAGAAGCTCGAAGGCTCTGTTTAGAGTTGCAAAGTGAATGCAGAACTTTTTTAAGAATGACATTATGCTGTGGTCTATATCTGTTGGTTCTGTAGATGGTGATTGGTTCTGATTGGTTCCAGGACTAAACTGGTGTGCGAACAGAAACCAAATCAGTCTATTTTAATGGCTGAACGTGTGACTGAATGCATACTTTAACAAATGTGACTTGTCCCCTCTGCAACCATCACTACCAATGCCTTCACTGATGTAAATTAAAAATACATGTTCACAGATACACAAGCACCACTGGCAGCGTGGTCATTTTGTGCCACCTGCAGCCTTTTATCCATTCCCATTTCTATTTTTCCACTTGGCTGAATTTTTCTGCCTGGCACCAGGGCTTGAAATAGAATAGCAGCGAAACACATTAGAAGAATAATCAAAGTATCTCTCACAGTAATCTGGTTAGACCCCCCTTTGTCTAGTCCTTTTTGGACTTTTTTGTTCCATTGAGTAAGAACTGTCACCACTTGCATCACATCAGAGTTGCCTTCAGAAGAAGGGTACAGCTTAGTAACTGAGAAACAGTGGCAGAGAGAAACTAAACGATAGATTATGAGATTAAGTGAGTGAGACAGAGAGAAAGGGAGCAAGACGACAAGAAAGACAGAAAGCATGGAAGAGTGAGAAAAAGAGAAGGAAGAGTAGGGATAAGAGGGATTTCCCAAATGGAAATGTAGAAGTCTTGTGGATGGGAGACAGAAACTGAAGCGTCTCATCCTAAAACTGATAAATGGTGTGTGGTGGCACTGAGCTATTTGAGGATCAGTTTGACCTTCTGAGGCATTAAGGGGAATGAAATCCTGATATATCTAATAACCTATACACATTTATGAGGTCATTTATAAGCATAATATATATGCGAATGCAGATGCAATTTTTTTTTTAATGAAACTGCCTTAAAATGTACACAATTTCACGTTAAGGATATAGAACAATAATTAGCATCTGTAGTAGTTTTGCTACCAATTCTAATGTTAAGACATTTTTTTACACATTAGGTGAAACTTGGCAATGCACACAACCACTAAAAAGAGAAAGAAGTCAAGTAATATGAGGAAGTGTGGGACTTACAATATAAACGTTACATTACGTTGTCATTACTCTGTAAAATGACCTGATTACCAGTTAACAATATAAACCTGAGACTACAGTTCCACACACCAACACATAACCCTGTAATCAGGACACACATAGGATCTTTCTTTTAGTGTTTACGTATGAACGCAAAGCTGACAACACAAAGCAAAGTTGAAAATCAGCCCAAAGAGACTTCAAAGTGATTGCCACAGCGATTCTATTCTAGAAGCATGAACATGTTGTTAACTGT